>OV839566.1:21978446-22282715 GCA_929447395.1 Epistrophe grossulariae | reverse complement strand
CACAAGAATTATTTTTGTTTTAAATCTGGTAGCTAAAGTTAAAAAAACTGTATAATGCCAAGTTCAACAAAAATCGACCAAGTCGTTTCCGAATTATTAAGTTCTCAAAAAAGAATTTTGGAACTTGTTTTAATTGATTTTCAAAAGAAAAAATTTTAAATTTTTTCAAAAATTCAAATTGATAAAAATCTGTTGAACTGCTTTTGAGAAAATCGAAAAAAAATGGTTCTACCTAAATTCTAAATAGAGGTCAAATTTTTTGTCTCTTACAAATTTTTTCCCAGGACAAATTTCGTCTCGGAATTTTCTTGAGCAGTACGCAGTTCAAACACGAAATTCAAACTTTTTTTTCAAACTGTATCTGGGTGATTCTCTGCCAACTGTGATTTTTTAAAATAAAATTTTGCTAAAATTAAAAGTCATTGAAAATTAATTTTTTTTATTTTATTTATCTTTAAATAGACATGATATTAAATCTGTAAGAGCATTTTACTACAACTTTTAAGGAACAAAAAATATCGTAAAAAGTACTAAATCTCGAAGGCATGATGCTGTCACTGATTTTTAATTTTTGAATTTTTAAATGTTTTTATTCATTTTGACAATATTTGTGGTGAGTTTCTTAATACCCCCTTACTTTTTGACGTTTTCAACTTTGAAAGGCAATATTTTATTCAAAATTATATGTTTTTTAGTTTTTGAAATTTGTTTTTTGAGGTTGGAGTCTTAATTTGTATGCTAGGTTATAACTCAACATTTATTGCACGGATTTGTTTTTATATGTTTTTTCGGAAGTACTGGTACAGTTCTTAATAAAAAAATAACAAGATTTTTAGCAAAATTGCTTGAAATCATTTAATTTAAGTTCATCATCAATAAATATACCACGGTACTGACACCTACGGTACTGACATTTAGGTTTTAATATGGCCTCATATCTCAAAGCTTTTGAGAAAAATAAAATCCGTTATAATTTTAACTTATATGACTTTGAAAGAAATACAATATTCTAAAATTCACCCCAACAAATTTCATAACACGCTTGAATACTACCACCGCGGTACTGACAGGTAATTTTGTGACACCACGATTTTAGAATAAAAACACTTCACTCTTCCAGCAAAATTACGGTAGTAAAATAAATTGACTTTTGTTAACAATAAATAAATAGTGCCTCTTTCAAACGGTACCACACAAATCCCATCAAACTAAAAACAAAATGGCAGTTCAGCTGGAAATCTTTCGAATTCAAAAATAAAATGAAATCCAGGGACACCATTCCATTATTATTATTTAATTCGAGAGCAAATATTTTGACTTGATATTGTCAAAATTTAATCAAACAACTATTGTACTCAAACTTCTCCGAGGACAACATTTTAATTCAATGATGTATTTTAATAGAAAATTGTAGATTTAATTGGAAAAACAAGGATGGGACATGCCACGGTACTGACATTTTGCGTGTACTTTTACATGCCAAGGGGAAAGGGTAGCAAATTTTTAAACAATATGTAATGTTGATTGTAGTACAAACTTATTTCCACAATTCAAAACAGAAATTCATAAGAAAATTTTATATTAAGTTACAAAATATAAAGCCCTGGACACAAAGAATCACAGTTGGCAGAGAATCACCCATCTATACATGCAAAAGTCTCCACATAATTTTTTCAAGACAAATAATGTTTGAAGCATTATTTTGATAGAGAAATGTTAACGTTTCATGAATATCGCGGTTTTTATCAACCAAAAACATATTTTCGTTTTAGCATTTCCAATATTGAAAGGTATTATGTGAATGATGAACAAAATAACATAAAATAAAACATGAAAGAAAGTTACGGGAGTAGATTATATAAAACAGCGGTTTTCACTCAGTCAGTGGCATAGCTAATAGGAAAGGGTTCAAGATGGCCAAATATTAGTGCGGCAACTTTTTTTAATTCATGAAAATATACAAAATTTTCATAGAAACCATTTTTAAATGACAACATAAACTCGCTGTAAAGGCTGCAAACCCTTTTTTGTACTGATTTTTTTTTGTTATTCACGTTGACTGCCGTGTGACCTACCGTTGGGTCACGCAAAAGTTTCCCAGGAGGCCTTGTGACCCACCGGTGGTCACTGTCAGTACATTTCTGAATGGATGTTTTTTATGTGGCTTGCTAGTAAGATTAATTTTTTTCTTCTTTGGCACCTAGTAGAAAGACAGTTTTTGATAGTACAAAAGGCGAAATTACGTTTTTAGAAAAACTCTGGTTTTTATTGGCCTATTTCTAGCATTTTTTAACTTTTAGCTTCATTTTTCATATGAATAAAAGAAAAATAATAAATTGACATCAATAGCAAGAGAAAAAAGTAAGAAAAAATAATTTAAAAATAAAACTAATGGCGCAAAATTTTAAACGATTTAGTAAAATGTTAAAGGAATTTTAGTAATTTACTAAGTTAGAAAGAAGATTTTGGTAATTTTAAACGATTTTAGCAATTTACTAACTCTTAACATTTTACTAAAGTTAAAATCAGAAAATGGCTACTTTAAATTTTAGTAATTTGCTAAATCCATATGAAATCTGTCATTGTCCTAGAAAATAATTTCTTGGCAATTTTATTTGAAAGATTTAAATTGTGTTTTTTTCGTGTGCCAATTCTTTTCAAAGTAAATAAAAAAAAAATGTTTTCGTAAGATGAAGATTTCGATATGTTCGAAGACTCAGCTTTGTGCAGAAAAGTGCGATGTCTTTAGTCCCGAGCAAATCCCTTTGAAGAGCTGGACGATGGAGAATATTACTCCAGGTATAGGTTTGATAAAACAACAGTTCATCTTTAGCATTTCCATCTGTATTCACATATTTAACCAACTTTTCCACACTGTTTGGAACTAAAGATCTCCATGTTGGCAGCTTTAAATGGTTAGCTGCATGGCTATAGCGAACGTATTAAATTTTTAAGTTATATTAAATGATTTCTTTGGTTTGACTATGACAACTTTACAATATCTTACTTTATCATTATCACTTGCAGAATCGATTGCTGTGGTCAAAACTAAAAAGTCGTTTTAATAAATCCTCAGACATTCGTTCTTCCCGTGACTTTAAACTAAAAAAAAACTGTTAAATCTTCCCAACGATGGGAAAAGCACATAAACAAAATAAAATAAGAAAATAGTTTTCAGAAATAAAAAAATAAATTGTAGATTGTCACTTTGACTGCTGACATTCCAAATATTAGGTCCGTTCCCTAAGTTTAGGTTTGTTTGCTTTGTTTTTTCTTTATAAACTGTCATTGTTTGGACGTGTTTAGATGCACCTATTTTAATAAAAGGGAATTAGTAATTTACTAGTTAGTAAAACGAAAAAAAAGGATTAAAATTTTGGAAGAGCTAGTAAATTACTAAATAATTTAGCAATTTGCTAATTAGTAATATGTTAAGCCCTTAACAATAGGTTGTTTAAAATTTTGCGCCATTGTTTTTTGTTGAAACAATCAAAGCAGAATGATGGATTTCCCTCACATGAACTACAATAAGTTGACACTTTCTTAGCTTTTCTTGCAGAGGCTGCTCTTCCTTGGTTTTTGCTGAGCTCATTGTAGCAGTTGAAACATCGTTTTCTCATTTTTCTGTTGGTTTTATCCACGGTTTCAAATTCTATCAATTGGTGTTTTCTGATATGTGCTGATTGATTTTCTTTAACCCCTACCCCACAGAGGCTTTCACAAATGGACTGTCTAAACTGGCCAATTTGTATGTTTTTGTGCTTTTTGTAAACAACCACAGCATTTACAACTACTGTCGACAATAAAAACTCAAAAGCTATCTTATGGTACCAGGGGATTGTTTTTCGTAGTGGGGTGAAATAGCTACCCATTTGGTCAGACACATCAATTCCTTGTTTAGCTTGGTTGTACTCTAAGATCACTTCCAGCTTTTTTATATCTTGGCGAGTTCTTTTTCCAGTTGAACGTTCTTCCAGGCCATGTTTTGTGCTCAACATCAAAACATCGCCTTTATTTCTCTATTTGGAAACGATCACAGCAGCTCTCTCCCGGCCAATAGTTTCCTGTTTGCGAAGATTAACTACAACGACATCTTTCGGATTACCAGCTCTATTTTTGCGAAGAGTTCCAATAAGATGCATTTTACGGCTGAGCAACAATTTTGCAAAGGATACAGATGTTTTAAAATTGTCTGTAGCAATTGTGTATATAGCTTTCTGCCAGATCTACGACAATTTGAGAGCTGTGGGAAGTTGAAGATATTGGTTTTCCTCTCTGATTGTAGGAATAATTTTTCCCGGCGTAAATACAGCTAGTGTATGTATAACCATTCGGGTCACAGAGCTTATAAACCTTCACTCCGTATTTGTGGGACTTACCCGGATTGTATTGGCGAAAGTTAAGTCTTCTACGCCAGGGAATCATTGACTCGTCTACAGTGTCCTTCCAATATTTAATAACGAAGGTGAAGAAATTTAGGAAACTTACTTCTGTTTTAGTGGAGCGATTGAATATAATTCAATTAATAAGTTCAAATGACCTCAACTCCATGACAGAATCTAACTGATGAGCCCAACTGCAGTCGTACCTGGGCGAAACACATTATTTGGAGTTGAGGTCACTTGAACTTATTAATTGAATTACTTCCACCAATCTTAAGCTCTAGAATTTCGAGTAATTTTATTGTTTTCCATGTACTATTTTTATATTTTGCGTTCAAATTAGTTTCGCGTAACAGTTAATTGATATACATCTTTCGTTAACATTAGGCTAAAGAAATCAATAGACTTCATTTGGGAAAAATATATGTTTTGCGTTGTGTCGAGTTCATGGTGGTTTCAAAATTAAATTCCTTTAGTGATACTTTTGTAACCCGTGCCCGCATTCATTTGAGGACACTTTTTCAGATGTAGTAGGAAGAACATCCTCGCATCTTCAGTTTCTGATTCAAAGTCCTCCATCTGAATATTTTCATTGGAATTACTTGAATCAACATCTGATGGATAATATTCGTCTGATTCAGAAACCTGGAAATCATCATCCTCATTATCAGAATCCTGGTTTTGACCTGCGTTTCCATAAAATTAACTAGGTCTAATGGTGAAATTATTATCTCTATCCACGGTATTGCGATCAAAATTTAAAAAAAAAAATAGGAAGCAAAATAAGATGAAAGAAAAACAAACGGAAAAAACAAAGCAAAATAAGATGAAAGAAAAACAAACGAAAAAAACAAAGCAAAATAAGATGAAAGAAAAACAAACGAAAAAAACAAAGCAAAATAAGATGAAAGAAAAACAAACGAAAAAAAGAGTGTGACCAAAAATGAGATGAACAAAAAACAAACGATAAAAAGAGTGTGACCACCGGTGGGTCACGTGGCACTTAACACAAACACTTATCATAAGGGGTCATGTGACCCACCGGTGGTAACACTCTTAAAACACAATAAAAACACTCACAATTTAAAACAAAAAATACAGTATTGAAACAACAAAACACATAGAGATCCCAAGTAACATCGATGGAGCTATTAGAAGTAAAATTGTTCTTCTGAAGCTCTAAGGTGATAAAATGCAAAACTATAGCTTTGTAAATGATTATTTCACAGCTCTCTACATTTGATTTAAAAATTATGTTCTATAATTGAAATTTAAAAACACTTTAAGCTCTATTAATTTTATGACACTTTAAGATTTAAAAATATGCTCCATTAAATCTTCATACATCTTTTAACGAGCAAACTCTCAATATCAAAAAATTTAAAGACATTGTAGAGCTCCTAACAACACATGTCCAAAATAATAACGCATGATCTTCTAAAATGTCAAAAAAAATAGCATTTATGGAGCTAAACAAAAAGCGACTGTAGCGTACTTCGTGAAGCGCATGCGCATTTTAAAGTTTTAAAAAACTTCTTTAACAGAGTGGATATAAAGCTGTTTACTTAAAAGAAGAAATAGGAAGAAAAAAGTGTGAGTTAAACAAACATAAATACATTCACACAGGGAAGGCGTGCAGTCAAACAGTTAATTGATAAAGCGCCCAAAGAAATTTTTATGTGTTTTTTTGAAAAAAGTGTTTTGAGATTTTAAATCGTTAAAATAGTAAAAAAAGCTAAGTTAATTAAATAAACAAGTGAAATAAAAGTAAATAAAGTGAATATAATGCAATACTTCATTGAAAAAAAATATAAAACTACATGAGGTGCTGCGTTAAATCTTCTAAAAACACTTATAATTAACAGTGTAGTTTTTGTTCATTTCATAGGTAAGCTGTGTCTCATATTCCACATAAAGTAAGTAAAATTACTCTGCACCACGGGCGCTCGATTAATTTGAGCGCCTTGCTATCACAAACAAAAACTAATGCGACCCTGGACGAGAATTTCAATTTCGATAGATTGGGTTCAGCTATAATTCCCGTGATTGAAGTGTATTTTAATTTCAAACAATTTGCTTTTTTATAGCAAAATGTTAAGAAATATCAATTGAAATGTATTCTAAGACAATGTATTTGCCTAAAAAACATCACTTCATATTACTTTATATGGAATATGAGACACAATCAGACCGTGAAAAGAAAAAATTGAAAACTCCATATTATAGGTGTTATTACACGATTTAACGCAGCACTGTATGTTGTTTTATAGTTTTTTTAATAAATTACTGAAAATATTCGCTGTTTTAACTTTTATTTAACTTTTTTATTTAGTATTTTCACTAATTTAAATTTTTAAAAATCTCGAAACACATTCCTATAGTTCGGCAAAGTGACAGATCGGGTTCTTTTTGTTTTTTTTTTTTACAATTTAATGCTTCACTCACACACTGTATAGGTATGTGATGTGATGTGAGCTCGATATCAACAGTACTTAATATTGCAGCTCTAGAACAATAAAAAATATAGCGATTTGACAATATGGCGGCGAGGAAAAAAATTAATGCAATATTTGTTTTTTTTTGCAATTAAAAAAAGAAATATATATATCCGCTCTCACTTAAAAACACACGAAATTGCATTTTTTTTAAATTAAATTATTTCGGCTTTCGAAAATGTATTTCTTAGAGTTTTTTTTTTTCTTGTTATTATTTTTTTTTATTTGACAACTAAATATCCAGAATTTCGAAGGCGCGTTTTAATTAAGCAAAGTACCGGCAATACGTTTGTGAAAAAATTTAATTCGCACATAAAATTCGCTAACATTTAACCGAAAAATATTAATTTCTGTTATTATTTATTTTCTTGGGAAATTATAGTTAGTTTGCATATCTTACAAAATTATTCATTATACATACATAATTTCAAACGATACATATTTATTCTATTGTAGTATAAAAGCGTGCCTGTACCTACATATTACTCAAACCAATACAAACAAAATTCTGCCAAAGTAGTTCTTTAAAGATATATACCAAATACCTGCAGAGTCAGTCGCCGCTAACAACAAGCTTCTCACGAGCAAAAAAGAGCTCTCAAACTCAATGAATTAGCTGCAAGTGAGCGCGACGTTAGCTCTAAAGGTGTATCTAGAGCTACTTCTAAAATAAACGAGCTTTAAGATTAGCTCTGGGTGTGCTGTTAAAGCTATTAAACAACTAAAAATGTTACTTGGGATATTTTTAACACAAAAAAACACTGTTAGCACTCTAGCTACATATTTTTTTTGTATATGGTGGCAGTCAACGTTACTGTCCTCATTTGAATTTTATTTTATCTCCACACCTTCAAAATTTGTCTTCAAAAAAGAATGTAGCGATAAAATTCTGCCTACTAGGCTTGGCAAAAATACGACGACCAGCTGGTAAAAACCGCATGTGGGGAAAATATAAGTGTTGTTATCTTCATACTGAATATATTTGGTATTTTTTTTATTGTTTGTCAACACTCTATCGAGAAGAACTTCGCCCAGATGGCGGTACGAACTAAAATACAAGTTTATTACTTTCGATTTTGTAAGAGAAGCCCTATGTCACCCCCCTAACTGCGCGCATGCGCGAAAGGCCGAGTTATTTTGAGCGACGCAAAATCGGCTGCCTCGGATTCTCCTGAAAACTCTCACCGACAGCGTTTTGTCGACGAATGGGTATTCTTTTTATTTTTTCAATATCTTCTTGTTTATTTCCATCGATTTGGAAAAGTTCCTTTATAATCCCTTTACATAAGAAAGGTAAAAAAGACGAAATTAAAAATTACAGGCCTATTGCTAAATTATCTGTGATCCCTAAACTCTTTGAGTCTATTATTTGTGAATCGCTATGTTTTTATGTTAAATCCATTATCGTTCCAAATCAGCACGGATTTACAAAAGGCCGCTCTATACTGTAACTTTTTTAATGGAACTTGCAGAAAACTGTATTGACTCATTTAAAAATAAAAAACAATTGGACTGTATTTTTACTGACTTCAGCAAGGCGTTTGACAAACAATCACATCATATTTTGCTTTTTAAATTAAGAAAGCTGGGATTTAGTGAACATTTTGTAAAGTGGCTCCAATCTTATTTACTTGATAGATCTTACTCTGTACTTTTCAATGGTTTTGAATCAAACAAGTTCAAAGTTAATTCTGGAATTCCACAACGTAGTCATTTGGGCCCTATCCTTTTCATTTTATTTATAAACGATTTACCGTCTGTGTTGAAGCACTCTAAGTGCCTCATTTATGCCGATGATGTAACAATCTTTAAAACTATATCAAATACTCGTGATTGTGAAGAGTTGCAATGTGATCTTAATTCGTTTTTTGATTGGTGTGCTCGTAACTGTTTACTTCTTAACATCGATAAATGTAAAACTTTGAACTTTACGAGAAAGCTTTCTTTAATTTCTTTCAATTATTATTTCAATTTTCTCCTTTAAATAGAATGTTTAAATTATTTAATTATTTTAATGATAAATATATCAATTTGTTTGATCAAAGAATAAATTTATCGAGTAAATTCAGGTTAACTTTTTTTGCCAACTATTCATAATCTGTATATAAACTCTTTGTAAATTCTTTGTAAAGCTAGTACTTAGCTGAGTTAAATAAATAAAGTTAGCTTCAGATAAAGGGGTTAGCTAAACGTTAGTTTTGACATTTTTTTTAGGCAAGAAGGGGTTAAGATTACTTTAAGTGCACACTTAACCCCTTTATGCAATAAAATACCAAGCAATATATTGTTTTTTGCATAAAGGTGGTAAGTGCTATATGACCAAGATTTCTTCCCAAGAGAGAAGAAAACCAAACAACTTTCTATTGAAAAAATTAATAATCTCGATGACCAGATGAAATTTGTACCCCCAAAGAACACCTAAAACCAAATTTTAAGAGACCCAACTTTCACTTGACCCCTTTTTCATAAAAAAATAAATTAAACTCATTTTCGCTTAAAGGGGTCAAGTGCTGAATTTTTTCTAAAACACCAACTTCTAATGAATTTAAATAAAATTGGTTGATATACTAAAAATTTTACATTTTTTTTTCTTTTTTATGGCTTTTTTATAAGTTTCTCTCGATTTCAGGAAAAAAGTTATAAAGTTAAAATTTTAAACGCTTATAACTCAAAACTTCAAAAATGTCACTTGACCCCATTCTCATTCTCAACGCTTTTATTGTATCATTTACACGTGTTATTGAACTTCCGTCCATGGTGAGTTGTTTGACAGATGTATCTTCAACAATATAGTCGCTTTCAACTGTCAAAGTTCGGAATTCCCTATTGGAAGACCCTTAACATGCACCTTAATGAATTTAGTACCTATATATAGTCTTTTTTGGGCACAATAGACTAAAAGATTGCGATGCACTTATACCCATCATTATTTAAAAAAAACTTCTCTATATATGCAGTAATACCATACGCTTTAAATCAAAGCAAAATCTTAAATCCATAATCTTTGAAAATCTATATACCACAAAAACTTTCAAGGATCATCGTTTTCAAAGCAAAACCCGATTTTAAAAGACGTTTATACGATGCAAGACATCGGCACTTCTATCCCTGGGTCGTCATTCACCACTACAATGCCATAACATTATAAAATGAAAAGCGAACAATATACAAACACTTTCCTATATAGTTTAACATATTACGTCCTTAAGGAATACCATAGGTATGTATGTGGCGGAAGTATAAGGAAATGTATAATAAGTTATGGTGTTGCTCAACCAAACTGCACCACACAATCTCTGTTAAATTCAGAGAACAACTATGAACAATCTTAGCTTCATCATCATAATGCAAAATAATTTCTCCAAGATTTTCAGAAGATTGTCAAACAAAAAAAAAAAAAAAAAAAAACAAATAACAACTAGGACGACCAAAGCCATGCATTGTCTTGTAAATAGTCTATAGCATACCAGCTCCTGGAAAACTCTATTTATGAGTATGTACAAGTTTATATATAGATACATATATATGTATGTATACGTGTGAGATAAAATTAAATTAATGGATGAATAAACTTTGTCCGCTGACGTTAAAGTGTGTGCAGCGCAAACAAAGATGTACATGAGTTCCGCCATTAAAATGGTGGTGTTTGTGGGTGGAAGTGGGGATTGTGATAATGAGGAGTGAGTAGGCGGAGATGAGTTTGCTGGTTAGGTATACCTATCTGCTAATGTAAAAGTGTTATGAATAATGTTCTGCGCGCGAAAAAGTTAATATTTGTAGAAGCAATCGCGTGTCCTGTCATTTGTCAGGAACTTTGTAGATTTGAACTTGCTATGCTATGTTGATTATTATGTCTTTCATTTATATTCACAACCAGATCCTGCGATGTAAATATGTATATGTAAGCAAGAGCTATAATTTGAGTTTGCAAAATTGTCGGGGGTGAGTTATCCTATCCCGCAGGTACAAAAATTCAAATCAGTATAATATTTAAAATTGTTTCTTCATGATGTAATTCTGGTATTTTTGTTGATATTGTCTTTAATCTATATATACAAATCTAGTATATACCTAGGTTGGGATTTTGAATATATAAAACTATAATGAAATTTTGAATTTAATATTTTTGTTGTACCTAGATACCATAATACCGTTAAAGATCCATTCATGTCCTGTTTTTAAAAATTGACAAGTGAACAAAGGTAACATGTAAAAATTTTTTGAAAAAATAAATTGAGAGTTGTAAAATTTCCCACCCCTTTAACTATTTATCTACAAAACTTTTATTAAGTTTATATGTACGAAATTGAAGAAAATTAGAAAATTACTTCTGTACTTTTTGTGGTATTTGGAAGTGCTAAATAGACACCATTTAACCTGAGTTTTTTCAAATCAACCTTGAAAAAGATATCTACTTTATAGACCATTACAGTCAACGTCGAGCGCTATAGGTCGATGATTACCAACTAAATTGGCCTAAATTGGTTGATGTATATACACCAACGACATGTGTATTCAACAGGACGGCGCAACGTGCCACACAGCTCACGCCATATTGGAAATTCTGCTCGAGCGATTCAAGAGCGCATGCTCATCTCACGTGGAAGTGATGTGAACTGGCACCGAGATCGTGCGATTTGACCTCGTTAGACATTTTCTTATGGGGTTTTCTGAACTCACAGGTTTTTCCAAATAACCAATAAGCCACACGGCCATCAAAGCCAGCATAATCCATGCCATCGGTCAAATTCAGCCTGGTGGGCCAGAGTAATGGAAAATTTTAAGAATACAGTCAACTTTAAGTATTCTCTTTATCCTATCAATAATCCATTCCTAAAAATAGCACTTTTATATGAATCACCCTTATTTAATTTTGCTACTTACATATATCTACCTATATATATATCTACTTAACCTTGGGGGTCATTTAAGATCTCACTGTATTCTTCTTACGATAGATTTTTAACAAACAATTTTTGCTAAGCAGAATTCAGCCTTTTTGAAAGATTAAAATTTTTGCTGAGATTTAATTTTCCGTTATTGGATACGTCCTACTCCTAGGCTTAAATTTGATTATATTTCACAAAACCCATATCGTCCACTATTCTCCATCAATATTGATAAATCGAAAATACTTTGTAGGTAGGTACCTAATCAAAAGCCTTTCTTTTATAGATCAAAAAAAAAATATAATCTTGTTTCTATTCATTAAATCGAAACATCTTTCAAGAAGAGAAAATAATATAATTAAATTATATACAAAGATACACATCCTTATAATACCTATACCTAACCTTAAACGTAATCCAATCGGTCTATCCCCTTAAACTCATTAAAAAGAAGGTTTCTATTTCTCATTTCTCTATTATATTCTCTATGCCATGTATACGTACATATATCCTTATCAAAAAATAGCAATCAAATTACTGAACAAATTGAATCCAAAACATCAAAATCATGATTGACATACACGAACTTTTTTGTCCTTATATTCGTATAGCGATGCTAACGCCAACCAACCAACTAACAGCGCAGTGTCAACTTAGACCTAGCTAGCTTACATTTTTATTCGCTGCCAGGAGTGGCTTTTGACACACAACAAAAAAAAAACAAAAAGAATGTCGTCCTTATTGTCAACAGAAAAACACCCCATCCATCCTCTCACCATCGCTTTGGTCATCACTCGTAGAGCAACGCACGTGCAGTGGGCATTCCATCATGTTCATTGTTAATCCACTCTAAAACAACAAAAAAATGTCCAAAGTTTTATTATGTTACCTCCATAAAAGTGCCACCATATAATTGTCCATTGAATGATGTGTCCTTTTACTTTTACTTTGAATGGGATTCTTCAATCAAACTTACATACTTATACATACATTTGACCACTCACATATGCCTTTGTGTTTTTTTTGTATATTTTGTACATTATCTCAACTGTCCTTTTTGAAGGACTCTATTTATATTTATGAGGAAACGACCGACGGAGTAGATAGGTATACCTTTAGTTAAAGTTAAATCTTTGGTTTTACACTTTCTGGCTTTGGTTTGTCTTGTAACTTCAGGCAAAACTAAAAAAAAATTAAAAAAAAAATTGTTCTTGTTCTTTGAATCTCAGAACAAATACAAATTCTAGTAATCAATCTCGACAGAAAATCAATAAAGGAGATAAAATCGATATAGAGCCTCAATAAAAAAAAAGCCAACGAAAAAGTCAATCAAGTTATTGGGAGGAGAGGGGGGGGGCATTAGTTTTGTACGCTTTTTAAAGTCATTACCAGGGCTGGCTGAATAAAAAGAATACAAAATGTAGCATAATTTTAGTTTTAAACATAAACACTCATTCTGGACATTTTTAATAAAAGTAAACAAAATTCATAATAATTATTAATTTGGTTATGTTAATATACTACAATTTCATAACAAGCTGGCAGTATAATTAGTTCATTAATAACAATAGTATTCTAATTAAAGCAGTGTGAAAGCGCGGCAAACCAAAATTCCTTATATTATTGAATCATCATCAAATCACTGAAAATTAGTATTTGCTTTTAAGTATGTCAAAACATTAAATTAAAATGTTCAATTATTGTTTTCAGTTATAGCTAGCTGATATCTTTACGGCAGAATTTTATTCTAAATCAGAAAGATATATTAAACTAGCGGGGGTCACGGGTACTCCCATCGGAACTGGTGGGAGTTACTGGTACCCCCGCTGGTTTTTGTATTGGATCAGACGCAACAACGTATCGGAAGCATATTTTTATATATCAAAATTTTTTTGTATATCAAAATATCAAAATTTATGAAAATCCGTTTATATGTTAATGCTTTTCAAGCTCAAGTAGATGCACTGGTAGATGCACGGACGAACTGGACATTGAACATTTTGGATGATGGACGACTTTATAGTAGTATATGTGAATTCAAAACTCTTTTAACAATGAATTTTTTGAACGACTTCAACAATATTAAAAGGCTCAGCGAAACAGAACGCGAAGTGGCGGTTCTTTGATTGAAGCGAAATCTCGGATTCAACGATTACAGCCCAAAAAATAAATTTTTCAAAATTTTTTAAATTTTATTAAATTTTAAAAATGATCAATCATTTTTGAAACATCCAAAAATTATTTTTTTTTAAAGCAAAAACATAACTTTTAAAATATTTTGATATAAAATATTATTATGAAATTTTAGGAGCATATCTAAAAGAAATTTAATTTTAATCGGTTCAGTAATTAATGAGAGGTTTGAACATAAAAAATGTTGTTTGGCAGGTATTTACTCTTAAAATTAATGTTACAGTAAAATGAATTGCCACTTAAAGGTATGTAGGTACTATTTTCAAAAGAAATTTTTTATGAAAAAACAAAATTCCATTAATACACTCAGTGGCACGGAATCTGGGCCCACTTGTTTTTTTTTTTGTAACTCGCCCTCAAATATTTTTTTATTAATAATTTCATTGTAATTATGTTAAATGTGCATATATTGATTTTTTTAAACCCTTTTAAGATAACTCTAAGGTTTATTTTATTTTTTATAACGATAATTCAAAATTTAACATTTTCTCTGAAAAAAAAACATTTAAATTAAAAACAGTATAAAATGAAAAATTACGTATTTTTGAAGGGTTTTGAGACGTGTCAGTGTTCCCTCTTCTTGGCCATACTACAGCCTGCAGTCGATATGGCATACTCTGGATAATGTTTTTAATATCGCTTCGTGAAAAGTTCTCCCAAGCGGCCAGTGCACCATTCCTGAGCTCGTCCAGTGTTTGTAGGGGATCAGATGAGCACTTTATCTTTCTGTGTTTCTCAAGGATCTTCTCAACGTATCGCGTTGTTTTTAATCGATTATTATCAACGATGGCCAACTCTGTACACCCTTCGGAACCATAATTGAGCCTCCATGAAAAACCATAGTTTCTGTGGTGGTGATGGGTAGAAACTGTTTCTATCAAAAATCGCCTACGTAACTAACACACCCAGCAGGTTTTTAACATTTTCTACATAATTTTAATTTTAACCAAAAATAACGATATATCCCATGAAATTGTTTAAAAACGTGTAAGGAAAACTTATTTTTTCAGAACAGACTTTTACGGTTTAGTAAAGAGTATATATCTCTCATAGAACCATTTATTTTGGTTTTTGACTATATCAATTTCTGTTGAAACGATTTCAATCAAAGTTTAACATACGAGCGTTTAACAAGTTTGAATAATATTGAAACGATTTCACTAAATTTTGCAAATTCGAGCTTTTAACAATTTTAAGTAATCTGCATATTGAAATTTTCATAAAAAAATAAATTTTGGATTTTTTTAAAATATTTCAAAATTATTTTTTGAAAATGTGTGTATGATTTTTTTTTTAAATTAATATTTTGACTCCGAATTAATGAATTTTAAAAAATTGCGTAAACATTTTTTTTTCTTAAAAATGTTTACAAACAGTTTATGCAAACAGTTATAACATAACGGAAATATTATTTTGGACTTATTATAAATGAAATTTGCTCACAAAGTGTGTCCCAAAATTAAATCTATAGTATATGAATTTTCGACCATGTAAAGTGTGGATAACCCTAGTGTAGGATTTGTAAAAATGAGGAGAGATCAACAAGTTTTCATTTTTTAACAATATTTCAAAAATAATAAAAGTTTGGCGGTGCACAATTCGAAATTTTTTTACAAAGTATAATGTCGGAATATTGATTGAACTTCCTCAAGTGTGAAGAGACGTATTGAAAAATTCAGGGAGACATGATCAATTGGTAACTTATGGGCAGGGCCGGCCTCAGCCAATCTTGCGCCCTGTGCAAGATTTGTAAAAAGCGCCACTTTTTATATTTGCTCACATACATACATACATACACATGGCAAATGGTAGTACATATTTGTTTGTGCAAGATCAGATTACATTTTTTTTATCGCCCAAAAAAATTATATTTTTCCAATTCTTAAGTTGGAAATATCGCACAAATATTTTTAACGTAAATTTATTTCTTCAATTTTGGGCGATATTTCCAAACTTTTTTTTTAAATTTGGGCGTTCTTTCCTAAATTTTGGGCGATATTTCCAAAGGAAAATTTCAATGATAAGATAAACTTCAAAAAATCGCGGTGCATAAACAGTGAGGTTTTTCTGGATTTTTTTGAGCGATATTTCCAATTCTGGGCGTGATTTCCCATTTGACTTTTAAAATTTTTAATTTGGGCGTTCTTTCCTTTAAAAAAAAAACAACAACAATTGTTCAAAATTTTGTTGGCCGATATTTCCAAATCGATTTGGGCGTTATTGCCTAATGCTGATTACATTTTCTTGTTCCTGGTAATGCGCCCCCAGAATTTTGCGCCCTGTGCATATGCACATCTTGCACATATGGTTGGTCCGGCGCTGCTTATGGGTTATTGGAAGCCAGAAGTCTATGCCAACAAGCCAACAACCACCCGTTATTTATGTACAATAGCCATGGAAAATTTCGAATAAAATAGTTCGTAGCCATGGAGGCCATTTGTCCGATATTCTATTCCATATACATAACTCTATACTGTGAAATTTATGATTCAACGAAAAGTGGCGCAAAAGTTGCCATTGGCGGTTGCAAATGAAAGTAAATTAAACTTTGACATATTTTCAATTTTTGAAAAATAAAATCAAGTTCGTGCAATTCAATACATTTTATTTATTTAAATTAAATAATTACAAACATATATGTATATAGGTAAATGAGGCATGGCTTGGAGGGTTCAATGACAAAAACAAAAGAAGCTTTTAAATGTTTGTACTTTATTTGTATTTGTTTATTTCTTCTTGTTTGTATTCTTTTGTTTTCATATTTTGATTATAATTATTTATTTAGAGTGCGTTTGTTGTAGTTAATTGCTTACTTACTACTAACACTGCACTAAGTGATGAGCCAGTATTCACAAGTTTGTGTTGGCAAATCTTTGGTCGCTAGTTGTATCTTGCCTTAAGCTCTCTTCGACAAAGATCTGATAGTGTAAAAAAAAGTTGTGCAGGCCACAATAAAAAAAATTATACTTTTCAATATCACGATTAAGTGTTTTTTTTTTAATAAACTATTAAAAACACTCGCTAACTTGTGGTTTAAAAAAACTTCTTAAGTTTATCAATATTTCTATTTACCACACAATTTTAGTGACTGAGTTGTATGAAATTCTCTCTCTCTCTTTCTCTCTCTGATGGGATGTCAAATCTTTTCTAAATGCGGTCCTGATGTTGGCAGTGGCCATTATAAAGTCCATACAATGTATATCCTTTTCCCTATGTCTGTCACAAAATAAAATTCTTTGATTCTAATCAATGCCCATCGTCCGTCTGTTCATAGTATAAGTGAATTGATGGTACGGTTTGTTCCCCCATATTCGTTCCTTTAACGCCACTCGTATCCAGCAGGATTTTCAGGACATTCATTGCTATCCCAGTTGTATAGTGCACGACAGTATAGTTGTATATGTCACTTATTCCTGTTGGATATGGTTGGCTATACAGGGCAGCAGAGGAACAGCCCCAACAACCGTCCGACCGACAAACGACAATCACAACGACGACGACGACGAGATAAATAGCCCTCAGATATGGAGTAGTTGTATATAGTATAGTGCGAGAGACGAGCGAGCAAGCAGTATGTACATTTAAACAGATGGGACACACATCATTTGGGATTAACTCAATTTGTTGCTTTTCAGCTTGCGTCTATCAAAGCGGAAGTTGTTGGTGTTGGTTGGTAAAGTTGTTGGCTCAATGCTGGCTGTGCCTCCTCTCGTCTGTTACCCTCTGACTATTAAGCATCCTTTTTTTTTTTTGGGTCAAAGTCGGGAGGAAGAGCACTCTCTCTTTGCTTGCTTAGTCGTCATCAGCATTTTTGTATATCTCTATCTGGGGGGATCTTAGAGGTTTTGCTGGTACCCTATTTAGTTTTGGCACACTGGTCAGAAGGACACGACATTTAAAGGATATACGTTTTGTATCAATGGTTGTTTCCTTATATGTATCTATTGTTGTTCTTTGATATATATCTTTGAACAAATAAATC
This sequence comes from Epistrophe grossulariae, assembly GCA_929447395.1. Taxonomy (NCBI): domain Eukaryota; kingdom Metazoa; phylum Arthropoda; class Insecta; order Diptera; family Syrphidae; genus Epistrophe; species Epistrophe grossulariae. The sequence continues at coordinate 22,264,774 of OV839566.1, read as the reverse complement.
AATGGGGAAGTTTTCTTCTATACATATAGATACCTCTATAGATACAGATACATATAGATCCTGATGCATGTTTGTCTGTTTTCCTTTCTAATCCTTTTGAGTGCCATGAATACCTATTTTTTGCTTTCTTTCTTTTTTTTTAAAGGAGTATATAGAAAGAACGATGACAAAGGCGTCCTCCGGATGGTTGGGGTTGCAAGCTTATACTTTAGACTTAAACTCTAGGGTTAATTTCAGTGTAAATTTGATTATCCTTTTTCTGAAAAGGATATTGATCAGCACAAATAAAGTTTAAACGTGACAAAAGGTCCTTCTTTACTTATACTGGTTTGGTGTTTGTTGTTCAAGCGGGTGCCGCCTGCCGCATGTATATATTATGAAAGTATATAGATATACACATATACGTGAGGGAGGCGCAGAGTGTAGAAAAGGCAAATTGCTCTTGCGGCTTTGCTAATGTGTTTTGGTGTTAAAAAATAATTCTTTTTTTTTTTTTTTTTTTCTTAACTCAATCCTTGACCTTCTTTTAACTCGATTGTCAGCAGGAATTCATGCGGAGCTTGTGATATAGGAAAATGTGAAAATGGGTCGTTCTTTAGCGTAGATATCTACATTCTATAATATTATAACAAAGCAGATGATGGGGGTTTTATTTTGCATTAAGGGCTTTCAAGGTTATACGATGTTTGACATTTGATGTGATACGATTTTCATGTTTACAAAGGACTTGAGATATTCAATAAACAATGAGGAGAGATAATAATTACTATGGGCTTTTGCAGAGTTCCATCATTTGTTTTGCTTTTGTTTGTTATTTTTGAGCAAATGATGGGCAAACTTATAGTTTGATTTGCGTGTGTGTGTGATTTATTTTTTTTTTGAGCAAGGAGATTTATTATTAAATTTATATGACAAATTCTTTTCTTTTAGATTTGAGGAGTTTATTTTCAAAATAGTCAGAAATTTTTTATTCGAAAGAAATTTAAGAGAACTAAAGAATTCGAAAACTAACATTTTTGAAAGACATCCGAAATTCACAAGAAGAGTTTGAAACTCTTGGCCAACTTCAAATGAAATGCGAGTAAAAAAAATAAAACTTTTAAATTTTAACTCGCACAATTCTCATCTCATATCATACATAGAACTAGGTTGAAGAACGATTAAGTGAATGAGTAATTCCACAGCGCTTCTAGACTGGCTTTCGATGAGAATAATATAGAATTTTATCTAGGAAAGTTTTTAATTTTATTTTTCTCTGGGGAACCTTCCACGTTTACCTTCTTCTATACTATATATGCAAATGCAGGCACCAAGAGGTTTATATTCTGTTCGTAGCTGCAAAAACTCAGGCAAGATTTGAAGGAAAAGCAAGTCTGCCCTATGGGGATAGCCACTGTATAGGAACTATAGAAAGAAAAAAAATCATATAGCCGCGTTTCAAGAGTGGATATGATGATGTGGAGAGAGGTTCGCTTGCTTTTGAACTCACACAGGTAACAATGAAGACGCTTTGAGAATAAACAAACATTGCATGTTTAAGTGCGCTAGTGTTGATGACACGTTATGTGTCAGTGATGTGCATTAAACGCTTATAAAGTCTTTTTAATGGAATGAGGGGTTGCCCCCCACCAAAGTAGATATAGTACCTATACCTATTTTATTTAACACTCATGTAGGTACCTTTAGGACATTTATGTATGTATGTATTTTTTTTTTTTTTTTTTTTTTTGCAAAAAATGCAACTGCACATTTTTCAATCCCAGTTATCCCAGAATGATATGGTTTTGTTGTATAAAGGTGTTCGTGGGTGGTATAGGGTAGGGATGTATTTACATTATATGAGAGGAGGATGTGTGTGTGTGTGTGTGTAACAGTTATGTGTCTTCCCTAGAGATTCAGGAAACTTTTCACATTTTAATCGTAATAAAACTCACACAAAGTATATACATCTTGTCAGACAGATTCATATGCTGGGGTGGTGTTTTTTAATGCGCTGTTCCAGCTTTTTGCATCAAGACCAAACGGTGCGGTGCGGTAGCAGTGCAATGTAGTGTTGTAGAGCAAAGAGTGAAAAGTTAAGATGGTGTTTTAGTGTTATATTATGGTGCATGCAACACCACACAAAACGCAACAAAAGGACAAAACACGTAAATTGTGGTTGAGAAGAAGTTCTTAAGACAAATGACTTTTAACGTGTCTGTGTGTGATTTCAAGAGGAAGATTTTATGAAAGAACGGAAGTTGATTTTTTGGCTTCTATGTTGTTTTTATTTTTTTTTTTTTTTATAAAAAGTTGATACCATAGAAATAATGTAAACAAAAGTTGTACGAATAGTCCTTAAAATGGCAAATAAAAAAAGAACATTTATGAAGGGAGGAGTAAATTGCAAAAGCTTCTTACAATTTTAAAAATTGCTTTGGAAATATTGTCTTAATATCGGAAAGACAACAACTATAAAATAAAATAAATTAATAACTATTAGAAGTAGCTATATACATATGTAGTTATAAATGACTTTCCAAGAAAAATACTTTATATTGAGAAAATACTCCGGGAAAATGTATAGAAGAAAATTGGACTGGATTGTGTGAGAGAAAAAATCAACGAAGAATGAGTTAAGTGAATTCGAAACCTACAATATTTCAAATGAAGGTAAATGGCAGCAACTTTTGATCCTTTTTGGTTCCAAGCACATTGCTTCCCGAAATCCAGACCAAGCTCTTTGACTTTGTCTGTAAACCTAATATTATTGGTCTTCCTTATGGCGTGCCTTATCAATTGTTCAGTCTTCCTTGGGCCTCGAATCTGGGAACGGTGATTCGTAAAGTCATCACATTTTCCATACACTGATTCAATGCACGAGACATATGTGCATGTTTTGACTTTTTTGAGAGTTCCAAAGAGTTGATCTTCCTCGGACACAGAACCAAATATTCGGCCAAGAGTATTTTTTTCGAAAGAGACCATAAGTGTCGACTCTCCCTTTCTGCGCTTATTATGCAGCACTCCATACTCCCTAAAGCAGAACTATGTAGTAATAAAATGTTTCCGCTGAGTGGGCACTTCATCTTACATGCCTTTGAACCCACCGAAGAATGAGTACAGGTTTCCTATAAACATAGGTTAATTTTTCACTTTCTGCAGATAATTCATTGTCTCCAAGGTAATTGGACTGCTGAACAATAACTTCTAAGCTGCTGCTCTTCGTGACTCTTTAAAAGCCTTTTTTGAAATTGTCAAGCTTGCTATAAATGTTAAGTTCTAAGGACCTTAGGCCGAATTAAAGCAATTTTTATGAATGGGAAATAATTTCCATATGCATTAACACAATTGTCACAGAAAAGAGTTTTTACATAAATAATCCTAGTAAATTCTGCAAAAACCAACATATCGTCGGCTAAATACGTAAAACTGCTAAGTCCACTTTTGCTAATTTTACAGGAGAGCGAAAAAACAAAACAAAATTTGGTACATAAGGCTCCCTATAAAAACTGATTTTCTCTTTAGGATTCTGCAACAGCTAAGATACATTGGACAGAAGTGATTAACCCAGCGGCTTCATTGGCAATACTTGAGGAAATCAATTGCTTGGCTAATTGCCATTGCCTTGAAAATTGCTAATGGAGGACGCTTAGGGAATGGCAATGACAATATTGCTCCGCTGATTGAAGCCAATTATTGATTTCCATCGCTGAGGCAATAATTTTTGACATTACACCTTTTTAAAAATGGTTTCTCCGCGATTTTTAATGAGTTGTGCTTCGTTTTGAAATTAAAGTTGAAAATATGAGAAATTAAGTGAAGTAAAGTTTTTTTAGTATCAAAAATTGTGATTTTAAAGAGCAAAAAAAACTTGACTGTGGTTGTAATTTCTACACTGACTTTTGACAGCTGAAATTAGCTAACAACAGAAGGCCCACCCAGGCAATAAATTGTCATTGCCATTGAAATTGACATTGCCTCAAATATTGCTAATGGAGCCACAGCGTAAGCCATTTTGTTCAGAATTTGTTTCTTAAGAAAATGGCATCAAAATATCAACTTCGGTAAAAATTGAACTTATCTCTTAAAGTTTGATTTTGGTTATTTTATCACGTATTTATAACCACTTTATAATTTATGTTCAATTTTGTTTATTTTTTAACTTATTCATAACCTGTAGTTGAACAAAAAATATGCAAAATAACTCCGGTTCTTTGGAACTGATTATTAAATAACAAAAAAATTTAACTTCTTATAGAGACTGATTTTCAATAAAGGTAGAGTTCAAAGCTTCAAGAGATATACCGAGTTCCTAGAACTTCAAAAGTTAAGGCAAAAATGCCTTTGAAGAGCCATTCGTTAAAAAGTCATTAATATTCCACACGAAACCCTTCAATATAAAATACCTACATATAAATCGAGCATTTGAAATCATCTAATTTAAACAAATTAAGGGGTTAGGGTCTTTTACTTGTGATTTAATAATCAATCTCTTTAGGTTTGATTTGGGTTTGTTTTTAACTTATTCCTAACCAATTTATATTTATGTTCAATTTTGGTTATTTTTTTATTTATTCATAACCTGTAGTTGAACTCCGATTCTTTGGAACTGATTATCAAATAACAAAAAAATAATTTCTTATAAAGACTGATTTTCAATAAAAGTAAAGAGTTCCAAGCTTCAAGAGATATACCGAGTTCTTAGAACTTCCGAAGTAAAGGCAAAAATGTCTTTAAAGACCAATATAAAATACCTTCATATTAATCGAGCATTTGAAATCATCTAAATTAAACAATTTAGATTTTAGGGGCTTTTACTTCTGATTTAATAATCAATCTCTTTAGGTTTATTTTGAGTTTATTTTTAACTTATTCCTAACCAATTTAGATTTTATGTTCAATTTGGGTTTTAAACCACAAGTTTCTCTCGAAAATTCTGAGATAACTCTGAATCTTTGGAATTGATTATAAAAAAAACCAAAATATATAAATTTTCTAATAAATACTGCTTTCATAAAACCGGACAAACATCTGGACTATTTTTTTCTTTAAACACTATAGGGTTCATCACGTTATCTCAAACGACAAAAATCTAGAATGCAACAAATGTCGAAAAAAATATTTTTTTTTATTTAGAATGAAAACATCTCGAATGCACAAAAATCTAAGCAAAAATATCGAAAGACTATATCTAGAAAAAAATCTCGAAAAAAATAAATCATTCTAGATTTTTTTGTACCAACATATATTTAAGGAATTCAAACTCAAATAAAACTCATTCTTATATTCAGTATATTAAACAATTTATTATTTGGGCCCACTTGTGATAATATAGTTGTGTAATGACTAAACACGGTTATTATATGTTGGCCCGCACATATTATTAATTCTTGATTTTTGCATTCGAGATTTATTTAGTTCTAGATTTTTGTATCTCTAGATTTTGCTTTTTAGAATCTAGACTTTTTTTTCGAGATTTTTCAATTCTAGATTTTTGTTTTCGAGATGTTTACTTTCGAGATTTTTGCTTTTTTGATTATTTTTTTCTAGATATCGTGGTTTTAGTTACACAAGAAAATAAATTTTCAAATAGATATTCAACACTTCCTTGAGTTATAATCAATGGTCAAAGAATTTTATATAATTTTGTCTTCAAATGTCTAGAACTGCCTTTCAATACATGACATAATATACATAGATAAATAAAGATTGTCTTAAAATATTAAATTTAAATAAATAGGCCAAACCTAGCATTATTAAAAATATTCTTTACACATTTTCATAGCCTTGGCCACGAAACATAAATAAATACATATGTATATATTATTTTGAAGTCCTTTTATTTTCTGTGTCATCGATATATTAAACAGTTTCTTCCCACTCGAATACAATTTAGAAAAAAAAATATATACAAAAAACTTAGATAAGATAAACAACTCTAAGTATCGTTTGGTGCGTAAAATTATAAATTTCTCACATCAATAAAAAAAAGCAAAAAAAAAAAAAGACAGTGGAAAAAAAGGCTCCCAGGATCACAAGTTAAATAAGTTAGAAAAAAAAAGAAGAAATATAGGACGTATTTTTTAAGACTTCTTTCTCTCTCGACAAATATATAAGATTTAGAATAAATTAAAATTCTGAATTTAGAACTGAATGATGGCAATTGAAGTCTCCCAAGAGCCCTTGAGACAAAATCTCCTCAGTTACATCAATCAAATTCAAAGCAAGTCGTTTGCTTTTCTTAATATATTCTTGAATCTATCTATCAAGGAGAATGATTCCCTTATTTTTGTGTATTTTTTTTTTGTTTGGTATTCGTCCTTGTTCATATATACTTTCCCTATGGATACTCGACGTCCTATTAAGTCAACAAATAATGTACAGAAAAAAACAAACCTTCTGTGAGTTATTATCTGCGATTTATACTAATACAAGTCATTTGCTTATTCCCAAAACACACAATCAACTTTGATTTAGGCAAAATAAAGATATCCCCAAAGGAACTTATATATATACTTAGATACCTATATAGAGGGAATGTCTCTTATACTCTTTCTCTCTCCCTCTATATATAATACATCGAGACCGACCCATAACAACTAAACTTATATTAAATGCTGCTCCTTCATAGTCATCCTATATAGGAAATGTGTGTTCTCAGCTCTTATGCCATGAGTAGTATTGACCATTAAAAAACGATGAGCTTCAAAAAAAGGTTAAAGCTCCCGATCGCAAGATTCTCTTTAACTGACAAAACAAAAAACCAAAGCTGTAAATGGGTTTAATTCGTTTATGAAAGAGTACGTCAATTGCATTAAATTTAATGGATATAGCTTGCTACATACAATATAGAGTAATATTAAAAGTTAAATAATTAAAATGTTTCTCTTTTGAGGAAGTGAATTTCGTTTGAATTTTTCGAAAAAGTTAAAAAAGATTCCTGTTGAAACTTAGCTAAAATACATTACATATTTTCATTTCTGAGTTCATTTCAGTGTAAACTTAACATCATCTCTGCCAGTCCTCCCCTCCTCCTCACCAGGACTGAAAATATCAAAACTCTTTTAGTTTAGGATTTGGATTTTTTTTTTTGTTATATTATTTCGGAAAGGAGAAAATCAAATTTCCTTTAGAACTACATTCTAAGTATAAAAGTGAATAGAGTTACAAGGCACCTATAACTACAACACTATAATATAGAGCTATACATTACTGTGCACTCAAAAACTCAACACACTCGAAACAGCCTGGAATATATAGATTCAGTGCAGAGTGAGAATAGGGTTTGCCCGGCTCCATGGGCTTCCGACTAAGAATTTTCTTTTATTTTTTTTTTTTCACCACATCTATATTATATATAGAAAGTTGTAGATTTTCTATGCTTTTTCGTTGAAAGTTTCGTCTAGCAAATTCGTTTTGCCATGAGAGATTCTTTTAAAGTGGATTAAATCCTTTTAGATTTAGTACTTTTTTTTGTTAACAAAACTTAGATTATGCATATGAAGATGAAGATACAAAGGAAGTAAAGTATGGAAGGGTTTATTATATAACAACAACAAAAAAGTATCATGTAGTTAAGAGTGAAGTATAATTCAGCCAGAATATCTCTTGATTCTCGAGACGATATGACTTGGTCGCATATATTTCTACTTTATTTAAAAGAATTGTATAAACATTGATATCCATTTTAATATTTTATAAATAAAATAAATCGTCGCTTGAAAAGCAAAGTGTCATAAGTCGACAAACGAAGTTTTTCAGAAAATCGATTTGAAGGTTTTCATCACTTAAAAAATTAATTTTCATTTATAACTAGCCAGTTCACGTTTCTGAGATCTCATTGAGCAAACATCTGTCAGCTCCACTGAGGAGAAGGAGAAATCTGAACAAAATTTCTCCTTTAGAAGTCAAAAGCACTCTCCATCTCGTTTTTATAAATTGATCAACTGCGACAAAAAATAATTGAGTTTGATCAAAATCTCGAATCCGATTTTTTACGAATCCATAACTTGACATATGTAGTACCTATATATGTATATCGCAAGTAAAAATCTAGAATTCTATACGAAGCAATTTAGAATACAAAATTACATTAAATTAATATTAATTTATACTTTGATTTTCAATTTGTTGATGGCGGCAAGGCTTTTTCTTTTCTACAATTTGTTCTCAAAGATCAAACGATTAAAATCTTTCCTTTACCTTGAATTTAGAAATAAAAACATTCTAAAAAATAAAAAATAAGTTAAAAGCCCGAAAATAACTTTAATCAACTACATACTTACTTGCTTTAAGAATATTTAAAGATTTTGTATGATAATGAAGAATGAAGGAACAGGATCGTCAAAAAATAACAGCTTTTTAATAAGTTTTCTGTAAAATTTACCGACACAGATTAACGGTTGCATCCTCAACCCGATACGCGTTACGCTTCGACATTATACACAAAATAAAACAAAAATTCTACAAGCATGAAATAACTGCACCACACCACACTACGGCCACTATATGGTGCCAATGGTTATGTTAACAAAAGGTCCTCGGGTAGCAAACAAAAATAAAAAAAAAAAAGCTACCAAACCAAAAATTAAAACATACTCATAAAAAAATCAACACGACCACAGTGATACCCAATGGAGTTGACATAACGAATTTTCTCATCTTCCCATCGACGGATGAAGCACGGCCGACGCACAACGCACGACGAGGAGCCAATTGTTCAAGCAATTGCCCAACGGATTCCAATTATATAAAAATGAGAAAACATTAAAATAAAACAAGACCGAATGGCATTATTCAAACAATAACTGTTTTTATTTATTATGTCACATTCAACACTGTGCACATGCACATAACAAACACCCCATGTAAACCAATAAAACTTTAATACATTGCGTATACGCCCGAGTGTCATCCGTAGTTAATATTATCGCCGACCACCGCCGCACCGCGGCCGTCGATGATTTATATGCGCGCGGTAATCATTTTTATTGTTAATATTCCGCTAGCCTGATGGACTTATATTGGAATTGGAAGGAGGACGAAGAAGCTACTGACTGTTGATTGTTGAAGTCCTGTCATGCGGGCATAGGGCAAGTATATATTATATAAATATGCATACAAATAAGCTTGAATCCATCGCAGCCTTCGATTACACACACACACACACATACAAATAGTGCTCCCTATAGGTCCTTCTGTGTTTTATTGTTGAATGTTGTTGATTTTTTTATTTGCATATTATTTTTTATCATAAGTAATTTTGTTGATTTAATCTTTTGCAGCAACACAGGTTGCAAATTGTTATACAGTCAGTTACATAATATAGTTACGGCTATTTTTCTGACCGAAAGATAAACCATCATATCGTCGTCCATTAAAATAGGATTTTATTTTGAAACAAAAAAAGCATTTTTTTTTTTTTTAATTTATAATTTTTTTATTTTATGAAAATATTGCGGCATTCTTCGCATCAATTAACTGGGTAAAATAATGAGCACAATTATATGAGGCTGTATAAAATATTTTGTTGGCTTTTCAATGTGTGGTGGGGTTTGGGTTCTGTTGATGGTTTATACACATATAAACGAAGTCACATGTATGCATTGAACTTCGGGCTGGGTCAGTGTTTATCTTTTATGTTTGTTTTTTGAATAATGGCGTTGAGTTTGCATATTCACTGAGGCACATTGGGTGGTGATTTTGTTTCACCCGGTTGAATAGTTGTTGGTTATTTTTTTTTTTATTATAAATAAAAAAAAACACAAACAAACAAAATGAACCCGGTGCTATTTACCATCCAACCCTATCCCATGGATTTGGTTAATTGTTAACGACTGCTTGATAATTTTATCATCGGTTACCCGTAATTGCTATCGAAAATTCTCATTAACTATATACCTACACTTTTTTTCAAATTAGTTTGTATTTACATAGATGATTTTTTTTTCCATTTTAGTTCTGAGTTATTATATCTATATATATGTTAATAGGAGGTAGGTATACAATGAAATATTTCCCTTAAGTTTTTTGTTATGATTTTTGATCTATAAGAAATATTGTCAGCAATTAACTAGGTACATATATTTAAATATAATTACAAGGTAAGTTTTTTTGAGAGTTTTAGACACAAAGAAAAAATTTATTCATTAATATTGTTTTTTTTCGAGTGATTTTCATCAAAATAAATTGCACGATTAGGTCGCATGGACAAATTGTTATTGGGGTTCAAGTGGCTGAGAATTGAAAAAAAAACTATACCTATCATACATTTAAACATTAAATAAATAAGTTATAATAATAATAATAATATGTAATAAATAAAGGTATGTGTACAAAGAGACAAAATGGGAAAGTAACTTGAAAGGTTTTAATCTAAAAAATATTGGAACAAAATAAATGAATTTATGCAAACAAAATTCAAAAATTCTTGAAGCGGTCTTTTAAAAAATAATTTTTTATATATAAAATTTCTTTAACATTTAAAAAAAATGTATATCATTTTTAAGTATTTTATAATATATTTAAAAATAATCAGTAACTCGTTTTAAAATTTTTTTAATATCAAAAACTTATTAAAAAAAAAAATAAATTTTTGACTTTTGAGGAGTTAGGAAAATTCTAAAGGGTGTTCATTTTAGATAATTATATTTTTAACGATGTTCAACTTTCAAATTTATTAAGTAGGTAGAATATAACTGTAAAGGTTGGTCATTTTAGATAATTAAGTTTTTCACGATGGTTAAATTCGAAACAGAATATTTATTGAGGTGTTAGAATAATTCTAAAAGGTGGTCATTTTAAATAATTGTATTTGTATATACAATGGTTATCTTTCAAACATTTGCAATTAAAATAATAAAAGAGAGACAAATTAATAAAAACAAAATTTATATTTTTGTAATCAAAACAAAAAATTTTAGGGGTGGTCAAAAAAAGTTAAAGGGTGGTCAATAATGTTCAAAAAGAGACCAATCGAGAATATTAATCAAATCAAAATAAAACGATTTTTTGGGGGCAGCGTTCTGTTGGCCCCATATTATATAAAATCGATTTGTTCAAGTTAGTCAAGTTAACACAACTAAATAAACATTTTGATTGAAATCGGCTTAAACGTTCACGAGAAATTCGACATTAAAAAAAGGATCTATTGGTGGTATCGTAAGTAACAGTTCTCATTAAACGTTTTGTTCACCGAAATTGTAAGAGTCGTTTTTGAGATATTAAAGCATTGTCATAATGGTTGTATGCCTAGTACCGTTATGTTTGGAGCTAAAAAATTCAAATTTAAAGTAAATCGCTTAAGAGTGGTCGAGATACATGAAAGATAGACAGACATTTTTGCTGGACCCACTTTTTTCATTTTCTCTATCATCGTTATATGATAATTTGATTGAAATCTCAAGTTAAATTTTTTATGAATCAAAAACTTGGGCTATATAGTATCTTAGTACCTACCTTTATACATAAAGTCACAAGTAACCCATGAAACTTATTATTTTCTTTGAAAATAAGATATAAGAAAGTCTAGTTGACATCCTTTGACAAAAAAAAGAAAAAAAGTGTTTAAATCGTTAGAAATAGCCACTAAAAATATAGATTCATTTGTAAGAATCTGCTCCCAAAATAAGAACAAAATTGATCTCAAAAAGCTCCCGCACCAAATGCGGGAGTTAAAAAAAATGAAAGCTGTGTTATTTTATTGGAATTGTTTATTTAAAATCATTAAATTGGATTTCGAAAATATCTGAAAAAACAAAGCCTTTGTATACTCGCGAACAAAAGTTTGAATTGCTTCTCATAGGGATTTATTTCTATGGCAGTTACATAGAATAGCTTATGTTAAAAAAAAACAGTTTTTGAGAAAAACGCATTTTTGTCTACAATCTGTTATATAGCAATTAATATAAATTTTGTTTAGGAATTGTAAGATAGCATTTCAAAGGTTAATGATTTCGAAATGGGGATTGAAGAGAAAAGTAGCTCTCCAACTGTGGACTACTAACAATTTAAAAACCTTATCGCTAATGTTGACATTAGGTACTCTGTCTTATTGCTACAGATATGAAAAGCTCTTCACCAAAACGGCGTATAACCTCTCAATCGAATATCAAACTATTTATTAGCCGTTCTCTATTTTGGGCTGTAGCTCAATGATACAGATGGACGCACAGTATGTGGATATAGTGACACGACATATGCGTATTGTTTGGGTTTGATCATTTAAATGTTTTTTTTTTCATCTAATTGTCATATTTCATTAAAATTTCGCCAAACACTTTTAACGAACAAAAAAAATAAACCATCTTTGACGCCAATTCTAAAAACAAAAGTCCGTGTTACTTTCACGTGCTATGCAAATAAATATAAATGTTCTTGGATCTATACAAAGGAGTCCCCTAATGACTGGAGAAAAGGTAGGGTTAATAAACAAGTAAAAATGGTTCTTAACGTTTGCACAAAAACTAGCTTCTATGAGAATATAACTATAATGTCAATTGTGTGCATCATAGAGAATTGGTTGCATCACAAGGATTATAGGATCTGAGTATAAAAGTGTCCATAAAACGGTATTTCAATAAGACCTAATTTTTTTGTCATTTTTGACCACCCAGGGTTGTACTTAATCGGCCAGTATGCGAGCGCTGCGTCAGCCGTATACTTAAAAACATTTCAGGTTTCATCAATGAAAAGTAGCGTAGAATAGGATTGATTCAGTACATTGGCATTTAATTGTACGCTTAAAAACACAAGAACTAAAAAAAAGATTTTTCTTAAAACAAACGGCTTCCGTTATTTTTAATTTTCTCAAAAAGTATATAACTGTTTCTGCCTAAAAATTAATGAAGACATTGAGTTTTTAATTTTGAAAACAAAAATAGTATAGGTAATTAAAATTAAAAATAAAATCGTTTGCATTTTTTTTTTTTTTTTAATTTTGAATTTAAAAATAAATTTTGTATAACATCGTATTTGTTTCCACAAAAATCGACTAATATCATGCGTCTTATAGAAAGGTACGGTAGCATCGAACTGACGTGCCCAACTGTCGTGGTTGATCGAAAGGTATATGTATATTGGACACTTATAGGTTGCCAAAAAACTTCCGATTGAATTTCATTCAGTGGACTACACTAAATAAAAAAAAACAAAAACAATATTTTCTATTGTTTTGTATTTTCCTTCCTTTTTCAAAAACTGTTCACTAAAACAATTTTATTTAAAAATAAAATAAAAGAAGATCAATAGCATGGCATTCTAAGTATAATTACCGTTGTTTTTCAATAATAATCCAAGAATTTTTCTGTTGTTAAACTGGAGAATTTTTTCTTGTCTCGACCAAACCTACACGCTATAGCTCTAGCACACTGCAGTATACTTACTTATTTTAATAAAAATAATCCTAAAATCATTAAGACAAAAAATAATCCATTTCCATTATGTTAGTCCGAAAAAATTGTCATATATTTTCTGAGTTTGCAATTTACTTGTTATATATATATCATTTTTACAAAATTAAATCACTAAATACTATTTTATAAATAAAAAATAAAACATCAATTTATATATTTTGTTTAATATATATAGTCTTTTCCAGTTTCATAACGTTCTTTTATGATATTGTAATAGGGTAAAATCAGGTGATATAGCATCCAATTTTTTTTTCTTTTTTTTTTTGTAACTCAGAAGGATACAAAAGATATGTTTGAAACATTGATATCGACGGATAAAGTGCAAAACATTGTAAGTCGTTTTTGCATATTTTTTTTTTTTTTTTCAAAATCAACAAATGGCGATCTATGGTAATAGGTTTTTAATTCTATCTTTTTCTGTAAAATGTTCAGAATAACATTGTAACTCTGAAATTTCAAGAGGTGGCTGATTTTTTTAATAATATGTATTATGTATTTTGGAATTTTTCGACTTACGGGGTTCTTCATTTTAACTGACGATATAAATAGGTTAAATGTGGAAAAGAAGACGTACATGTATAACTTTCTTTAGTTTTCCAAATTTTTTTTCAAATTAAACAATCTTTATTTTTTTATAGGAACAATCATCATTACACGCCTGCTTCGTTTTTACTCAATAACTTATGAAATAATATTTTTTTTTTTTAGTTTTATAAAATTTTAATTAATAAATAGTGTTTGTACTAATTGACTTTTTAAGAAAAAAGCATTTTATAATTTTAATTCTTTTAAAAAAACTTAAATATACAAAACCAACTGATTTTAGGCAGGTGGAAATGGTGGCCACGACCGCCTAGCTCCGTGACCCAATTAGCGCTTGATTTCGCCATTTTGATACCATAACTCGTTTGACCTGTATAAGAAAAAGAATTGTTGAAAAGAATTTGTGGAATCATCATTACACTCCCGCAATCACAGTATACCGAGATCGGTAGGTAAATTGATTTCCGGTTCAGAGTGAATATATTAATTTAAGTCTATATGACTTTCAGAAAAAACATCGTCCCCTTACCAACTGATTTTAAGTATTCGAATGAAATGAAATAAATAAAATTTTAGATACAAAAGTTTTGAACTTTTTTTTTTAATTTTTAGGTTAAAAACTAATTTTTCAAAATGTATTTCTTGAAAAAACCATTATTTAAAAAAGAAATCATATTTTGAAATTTTGGGTTTACAAAAAAAAACTGTATCAATTTATTAGAAAATTGGCTTATCAGTTTGAACTAGGGGAAATAGACCCCTCTCCTATTTTCCTGCTTTGACACAACCTACACGATCTAAAGCGTTTTAATCACGCTCCATAAAGATTTTTCAAGAAAAATTTTTTTTTTATTTGAAATTTTCACTCTAATTCCAAGGAACACATTATAGTTCGTGAAAACGAAAAACTGTTGCAGAATACTTTTATTGCTGCTCTAGCTACACAAATACATGTATATGGGTGATTCTCTGCCAACTATGATTTTTTTAAATACGAATTTTGCTAAAATTAAAAGTCATTGAACATTAATTTTTTTTTTTATTTGTCTTTAAATAGGCATGGTATTAAATCTGTAAGACCATTTTACTACAACTTTTAAGGAACAAAAAATATGATAAAAAGTACTAAATCTCGAAGACATGGTGCTGACACTGATTTTTTTTTTTGAATTTTTATACGTTCTAACTCTTTTTGAAAATATTTTTGTTGAGTTTCTAAATTCTCTCTTACGTTTTGACGTTTTCAACTTAAAAAGCCAATGTTTTATTCAAAATTGTATGTTTTTTAGTTTTCAAATCTGTTCTTTGAGGTTGGAGTCTTTATTTTTACGCTAGGTTATAACTCAACATTTATAGCACAAATTTGTTTTAATGTTATGTTTTGTCCGAAATACTGGTACCATTCTTAATAAAAAAATAAAAAGATTTTTAGCAAAATTGCTTGAAATCATTTAATTTAAGTTCATTATAAATAAATATACTACGATATTGACACCCACGGTACTGACATTTAGGCTTTAATATAACCTCATAACTCAAAGCTTCTGAGAAAAATAAAATCCGTTATAATTTTAATTTTTATGACTGCAAAAGAAATACAATATTCTAAAAATCACCCCAACAAATTTTATAACACGCTTGGATAACACTACCACGGTACTGACAGGTAATTTTGTGACACACGATTTTAGAATAAAAAAAACACTTCACTCTTACAGCAAAATTACTTTAGTAAAATAAATTGACTTTTGTAAACAATAAATAAATAGTGCATCTTTCAAACGGTACCACACAAATGCCATAAAACTAAAAACAACATGGCGGTTCAGCGGGAAATCTTTCCAGTTCAAAAATAAAATGAAATCCGGGGACAACATTCAATTTTTATTATTTAATTCGAGAACGAATATTTTGAATTGATATTGTTAAAATTTAATCAAGCAACTATTGTACCCAAACTTTTCTGAGAACAACATTTTTATTCAATGATGTATTTTAATAGAAAATAGTAGATTTAATTGGAAAAACAAGGATGGGACATGCCACGGTACTGACATTTTGCGTATACTTTTTCAAGTCAAGGGGAAAGGGTAGCAAATTTTTAAACAATCTGTAATGTAAATTGTATTACCAACTTATTTCCACAATTCAAACCAGAAATTCATAAGAAATTTTTACATTAAGCTACAAATAAAGCCCATGGACACAAAGAATCACAGTTGGCAGAGAATCACCCATATAACGGGTGATTTTTTAAGAGGTTTAGAACTTTAAAAAAAAAAAAAACACACAAAATTCGAAAAAATGAATGAAATATTTATTTGAATCGATAGTTTGAACCTTGCAATTTAATGTTTAAAGATAATTTCATGCAAATGTTGACCGCGGCTGCGTCTCAGGTAGCCCATCCGCTGAGTCCAATTTTGGCATACTCTTTCACACATATCGGCCGGTATCTCACGAATGAATGCATGGATGTTGGCTTCCAGTGCGTCAATCGAAGCGGGCTTGTCCCTATAGACATTAGCCTTGACATACCCCCACAAAAAATAGTCTAATGGTGTCAAATCGCACGATCTAGGCGGCCAATTGACCGGCCCGAAACGTGAAATTAACTGTTCACCAAACTCGCCTCGCAATTGCGCCATTGTTTCGCGTGCTGTGTGGGATGTGGCACCGTCTTGTTGAAACCACATATCATGCAAGTCAAGAACTTCCATTTCGGGCAAAAAAAAGTTTGTTATCATCGCTCGGTAGCGTTCACCATTGACAGTAACGCTGCGATTCGCATCATCTTTGAAGAAATATGGCCCAATAATGCCGCCGGCCCATAAACCGCACCAAACAGTGGCTTTTTCGGGATGCATTGGTAGATGTTGCAATGCTTCTGGCTGATCTTCACTCCAAATGCGGCAATTGTGCTTATTTACGTACCCATTCAACCAAAAATGAGCCTCATCGCTGAACACAATTTTTTC
This sequence comes from Epistrophe grossulariae, assembly GCA_929447395.1. Taxonomy (NCBI): domain Eukaryota; kingdom Metazoa; phylum Arthropoda; class Insecta; order Diptera; family Syrphidae; genus Epistrophe; species Epistrophe grossulariae. The sequence goes on along the minus strand of OV839566.1, from coordinate 22,247,859 downwards.
GATAAAAAAGCGGATCCTCGGCCAGCTTTCCAAGAGCCCATTCACCAAAAATTCGGCGTTGTGGTAGGTCGGCTGGCTTTAGTTCTTGCACCAGCTGTATCTTAAAAGGCTTTACGCCCAAATCCTTCCGCAAAATTTTCCACGTAGTGCTGTAACAAAGGCCTAACTGCTGGGAACGGCGGCGAATCGACATTTCGCGGTCTTCTGTCACACTAGCTGATACGGCCGCAATATTTTCTTCACTACGCACAGTACGTAAACGTGTTGGTGGTTTAATGTCCAACAAAGTAAATTTGGTGCGAAATTTGGTCACAATCTTCCGAATAGACTGCTCAGAAGGTCGAGAATACCGACCATAAAATGGAAGCAGCGCGCGATGAACATTTCGAACCGAGCACGAATTTTGATAGTAAAATTCAATAATTTGCAAGCGTTGTTCATTTGTAAGACGATCCATGGTTAAATTGCAAACCAAACTGAAGCTGTTTGACAGTGACACAAGGTACTAAACACACGTCAGCTGTCAAAACCAGTGTTGCCAAAACCAAACCAGCTAAAAAATCACCCGTTATATATTTTTTTTTTTTCAAATAAACTATTTTTTTGTTTTTGGTTCTAGGTTAGAAGTTACACAATTTTTTGTAATTTTAACTGCACCTAGAATTTATTTAAGAAATGTATGATAATCTGAACTTAATTTATAATTAAGTGAGAGATATTGAAATGGTGCCATATTACCCGACTTTACCCTATTCTATTTTGTTGATATGTTATCTACTCTAATAAATAAATAACTACTATCTTTGCTAGTTTATTTCATATATGCGTATATATTTATAGTCATAGTCAAAGAGCTTTTTTTGTTTTAATAGATATAAGATATGAATTTGTAAGAGATTTTAATTTATATAACTATTTTGCATTATACTATTATTTTCTTTTTTTATGTCAATTTATTTTATTTACATCAGTTTCGAAAAAAGTTAAAGATTTTGTTTGTTTGAAATCAAATATAGCTATTTACAGTAGTTTTTTTTTCTCAGAACATCAGAATTAAGCTTTTGTTTTAGATATGTATATTTACATTTAGTTTGTTTATGATATAGAAATTCAATTTTATATTTCAATATATGAAATTTTTGTATACCTATAGATTCCTTCCTATAGTAAATATTCTTTGAGATTTAAACCTTTAAGATTTTTTCTGAAATTGTATTTTTAAAACACATTTAATAGATTTTCTTCTGGAACCAGCTGCGATCATATAGATATGAACTTTCTACTTTAGATTTCTTGAAATTTGATGAAAAAGATAACATTTCAGGAAATCGATAGGCAAATAATTCGATTCTTTTATAATTTTTTTTTTTGATAAAATTTTGTAATTTTTTTTTTTCAATTTTTCTTACTTTTCTAAAAAAAACAGTCACTCATACAAAAATTTTATTGAAGTAATTTGTGTAAATATTTATATACAAACAAAAATTAACAAAATTTATATTTCTTTCTTCTTAAATTATAAATAATTAATAAATTAAATAAAATATCTTATTCTATATCCATCTCCATCGTTACATCAGCTGCCATCACAAAATATTTGAATTTAATTATATCAAGTCAATTTTAGAGCTATTTTATATGTATTTCAATAATTAAACTTCACATTCATGGTTCGCCATTTTAGAAGCAATAACAATTACAATATTTACAAATACTCATACAATTTAAGTTTTTTTTTTTCTAACCAGGTATCCTGTAATTTCACAAAGCACATCATCTCGTCCTTTTGCTTATACATATAGAACAGATAATATATAGGCCTATACTATATACGACACACGTCAATTTACGTGCCATGTGCCTCCACATGCCTGTCCTGATGCTATATAATATAACCATTGTGCTACAATTAAATTTCACTTAATTCGAATCGATTACAAATTTATTGTTATCTTCGATGAAGACTAATTAATTGGTAAGACATAATGTCATGCTGTGAGAGGGCTATTAAAATTGGCAGAGCGTAAAAGGACATCCTTGGGATGGTTAAATATAAATGATTGCTATAATATAGACTATTGCTGCTGCTGCTGCTGCTAGAACCACTACTGCTACTGCTGCTGCTGCTTCTACTACTGCCACTGCCGCTTTTATCCTTTATCGTTCCATCTAAGTGCAAAAAAAAGTAAGACAAATTGAAAAAAAAAAATTAAATTAAATTGGATGATTAGTCCTTGAATCATGAAGAAGTATCATTCTTTTATTAATTTAAGTGGATTAAAGTATGGAAAAGGCAGGAGGACTTACCTTCGAGAGTTTTGTCAAGTAGACGAGATTTGGGTACAACTGTTTCTCTTGACTCAAGTACTGGTATTCTTTGATGTTTATCACTTTCGACACTCTCCTCATTGCTTTGCCAATATACTGATGATATTTTTGCTACGCACTGAAAAGGCAATCACAAGGATAATCGTAAATATCAATTTCAAATTTATTAAGAAGTCAAATTTTTTATGCAAATGAATTTTGAAAGATTTAAATCAAAAGAAAAAATATTTAAATTATCATTACGTATACATATGTAACTGTGTGTTCCGACGTAAAAACTAAAGCGATAAATTGAATAGTACAATTGTAGTAGTAGGTAGTAGTAGAGTAGATTTTAGAATTTTTTTCAGATAAGATTTAAAAATTTATTTCAACACCCAAAAATATTATAAAACACACTTAGCCAAAAAGAAAGCATAGATATACAATAAAAAAGTTTATTTGGACATTAAATTTTTTGTCAAATATTCAATATATTCAATATATATCAATATATTTATCTGTCCAGATTTGTTAAATGATAAATACAGCAATGAAAAGGTCCGTATATCATCGGTTTAGAAGTGAAAACCACAACCTCTTCCGAAGCTTGGTTAAGTAGCTAAATCAGTTTTGTTCGACTTTTTTACATTAGTTTTTTACTTTATTTATTTTAATTATGCTACATATCGAAATAACTCAAAAAATGCTGTTTCGAGATAAATGAAATTTAAAATTATTTTACGCACGATGCTGTAATAAACTCAAAAATGTTATACGTGCCTGCGTTTATGTTTGGTATTATATTTATTACTCAAACCAATACGAACAAACATCTTTCAAAAGATCCTCTTTAAAGGTGTACATAGTCCTTCAGAGTCACTTGCCACTAATAACGTGCTTCTTAAGAGCAAAAAAGTGCTCTCAAACTCAAAGAATTAGCTGCAAATAAGCTCGCCTTAAGCACTAAATGTGTTTCTAGAGCTCAAGATTAGCTCTAGAAGCGCTTCTAAAGCCTTTAAAGAACTTAAAATGTTACTTGGCAAGTAGTAGGTTTGCCTCCAAACCAAAATGCTTACCTATACAATCAGTAATTATTCAAGTATGGAAAGCTAGCTATTCTTTATTTTTTTTCTTTATCCTTTTTTTTAATATTAATTGAATTAGTTTCCCATTTTTATATAAAATATTGGAATTGATGTAACTATTTGTTCAAAAGTCGAAAAGACACACCAAAAGAAATAAAAAATGATACAATAACTTAACTCAATAAACTCACTTCTAATTGATTACATTAAGGTGTTCCTATGTGAGACATATTGCCGTTGTGTATACACCTTGCTGAACTTCTTTAGCCTTGAGTTCATTAAGTATCGTTTAACTATATAGTCTTACATCCTAGCTTTTCTAAAGACTCTATCCCCATATATAAACCCTCCCTTAAAGCCAACATAAACAATTAGACGCAGATGTCACTATATACAGTATATACACTGTAACACTGTAACATGTCTAACCTATCCAATTGAAATGGTAACCACACATTCATATACTATACATATGTGTGGATGAAACAGAGTATTATATTGCAAACCTACCTTGAGCTTCATGTCACCATGCTTGAAATGTCATCCACGTACTCGAAATTCCAGACCAAGTCTTGCCACCTCCAATCCCTCACGTCCGACAATAATGTTGTCATATGGTCGAAGGAGTGATCGATTGGCATGGACACCATTAATAAGCCAACTGAGATGGCAGACGGGTTTCGATGGTGCCGAACTACAGTTAACCCGAACTGTTTCTCCGATTTGGTATCGCGGCTGGCCACCCGTGATTTGGGGTCCACGTTTTGGGGTAACTGCAAATGAATTATTTAGTACACAAGTGTTAGTAAATGGCATTATGGTCATGATTATTATTATTGTTAGAGAGTATAAGAAATTTTATATAAATGTATGTGTTTATATGTGTATGGATGGATGGATGTTGAAATTGTGTTCGGATATACATATTATGAAAGGAGATTTTTGGTATAACCATACGACCTGACCGGATTTTATGGCTTGATGAGTTGGATCGTTTGAAATTAATTAAATTTTTTTCATGGTAAATGATGCAAACATAATATGCACACACGTTTTGTTTGTCATTTCGAAGGGAAGTATACCGAGAGGGGGGGGGGGGGTGGGGGGTGAGCTCAGGCACTTTGCAGGATATTCCTATATACGTGAATAGGTTTATGATAAGCTAATCAATTTCAAATTGTTTCATATTCGACGAATGGCATGCATAATGAGGCTTATAATATTGTATATTATCTATACAATCTTTTATGTATAATGACAATAAAACACCTATCTGCACAAACATACATAAACAAAGGTATATGTACATATATCTACCTGCCTAGGAACGTTTATCAAATGGAAATAATATACAAATAACAAATATTGTTTGAATTGAATTATTATTATTTATTTGCCAGGGTAATCTTGAAACACCTTAAAATTAGGGTAAACTTGAAGGTAGGTATGTATATATTTATCAACAATAAATTTAAAGATTTTTTTTTATACATTGATTTGCATTTAAAAATTAAATACTTTGACACCTATTTAAATATTTTAAAATTTATGCAACACATGGTGCTTATAGCGGGAGCATAATAATACTTTATTTTAAAGAAACAGGCAATTACATGATAGCATTTTACAACTCTCATAATTTTTACCTTGGTATAACTTGTTTGTGTCAAACTATGAGGCAAAATATTTTTATTAAAAATCATACCCTTAAACTTAGGTATATTTTATTATATGTTGATCATGAAATTTCACATAATTTTTAGTGGTTGATTTAGATAAAATTGTTTCAATTTAAAATAAATGTTAATTTATTAAACAATTTAAAAAATCAAAACTATCAATCATGTGAAACTGGTGAACAAAATGCCTACCTATACTACATACCTTTTTACTACTAAAACATCCTTTTTATTTAGATTTACATAATATAATATTTTTATTTTCAAAAATAATTGTGAGTTTAAATTTTTTCTTTCCGATTCAATTTAAAGAACAAAGCAGTGGCGGATCCACAGGAAGGGGGAGGGCGGTTTCGGGTCCGGACCTCCCCATGAGCATTGAAACGAAATATTTTCATATTAATTTATTTATTTATTAATTATTTATTTCTCTTCGACCTAAATTTGGTCTACGTTTGACCTACTTAATTCCAGAAAACCTGCATCTTTTTAAAAAATGTCGACTAAAAATTTCTTCAAGGGTAATGAATAGTTATACCTCCAAAACTTCAAATGCATCTTAGTGGAAAAAGGAGTAGGTATGCATATACTTACATTAGATTGCATAACAGTTTTATGATGGAAACCTAGTTCAAGGAATTAAGGTATGTTAAATTTTGAAGACTTATGCAATTTATCATTCCTCTCAAAAGCAATATATGTAATATTAAAATACTATTCAATATTATAAGCACAAAAAGAAGTTATAGCACCGCCATTTTAGATTTAAAAAAAAAAATGGCTGCATTGTGCTCAACTTGTGCCGTAAATATTTTTGAAAATTTCGCAAATTTACAAATTTTGAGGATGAAATTTTTTCCAAAATTAATTTTTCTAAAATCATAAAGTTGTGCTGTTTTGTGCTCCAAAAATGATACAACCGAAGAGATAAACAAAAATCGCATATATGCAACTTTTACGACCGAACGCAAATGTTGCGAAGAAATTTAGCGTGAAATTAGCATCATCATTTTCGATTTTCAAAAAAAAAAAAGTGTGCTGTATTGTGCTCAACTTGTGCCGCCATGTGCTGCAAATATTTTTTTTTTAATTCGTAAATTTTAAAATTTTCGGGATGAATTTAAATTCGCAAATTTGCAATTTTTTTTGTGCCGCCATGTGCTGCAAATATTTTTTTTTTTAATTCGCAAATTTTAAAATTTTAGGGATGAATTTTAAATTTGCAAATTTGCAAATTTTTTTTTTCAAAATTATGATTTTTTAAAAAAGTTATACTTGTGCTGTTTTAAGCTCAGTTTGTGCTTATTTGTATTTTTTTTTTGAATATCGAAAATGGCGGTGCTAACTTCACGTACATAAATAGTGTAGCACAAAGCCCATCGCAAGTTTTATTTTACTTTAAGTTTTCCATTTGTTCATGGACCCCCCACCCCCTATTACCAAATCCTGGATCCGCTATTGGAACAAAGTTATATATTTAAAGGAACATTTTATGTTAAATCATTATATATAATTTTCTTTCAGTTCAACAGAGCATAGTAAATGATATAAATTTGAAGAAAACCCACACTCAAAAGGAAGTGTTTTAAAAAAAAAGAAAGCAATTTATTATTCGTTCGATCTCAAAACCTATAAACCCTTTTAGCAATAAAGTCATTGACCCAAAAAATTTGTTTATGTTAAGTCAAGGTATAAGTAAAGACCGATTTTTTGAAGAAAATAAGAATATATTTACATACAATAAATGTAGGTCTAAATATTTTTAGAAACTGGAAATATATAATTGATTAGAATAAAATACATACATTTAAAGAAGTTTACATAATACATAGATAATGTTGGTGAAAACTAAAATTAATCTGATATTTTTGAAAGTGGAATAAGTCCCGTTATATACGTCATATATAATTTTCAAGTCAATGAAAACATAATTAAGATTTATCGATAATATTGATTTTTTTTATTACATAGCTGATGTCAAGAAAACAATTGATTCCTATTTTTTCCCAAAAGAGGAGAAAACTTTAAAATATAATTATTTGAGTGACTCAATTTAAAATTTAATTAACGGCTCAATTCTTTAAATTGTCTTTCATTATGACGGGCTAAATAAATTTTTCATATTTAAAAAAAAAATAATATTTTTAAATTAAAAGGGTGTTTGCTTTGATAACATTTTGAAAATTGTTGGAGTGGTATTTGAAAAAAATAAAATGTAGATACAAAATTTTGTTAACATTTTAAGAAAAAAAAAAATTAGAATGCCAAATCTTAGTACCTATTAATCTGAAGTTAAATCGTAGAGCAAAGTTAGAATCGAAAAATAGTCCCTCAGCGGGTAAGAATCGCAAATAACTGAAGCTCGAAAAATTCGTCGTTGTATAATTGAAATTATTGCGTTCGGCGCTCGAGGTTAAACAACTTAACAAATAATCCTACTGGCCTATACAGGTTCATTAACTTCGTGGTTTCAAGTGAGTGGCCCTGGCATTTGACACCTGTCAAACTCGTCTATCATTGCAATTGTCATAATATTAGCTGAATGCTTGCCATTTTCTATAGGTAATGAATCGCTTAACAATCGGCCAACGCGTTAAAATTACTAAAACTTGCTATACAAAACTGGTGATTGAAACGTAGCCAGGGCCGGACCAACCATATGTGCAAGATGTGCAAATGCACAGGGCGCAAAATTCCGGGTGCGCATTACCAGGAACAAGAAGATGTAATCAACATTAGGCAATAACGCCCAAATCGATTTGGAAATATCGGCCAAAAAAATGCTGAACAATTGTTTTTGTTTTTTTTTAAAGGAAAGAACTCCCAAAATAAAAATTTTAAAAGTCAAATGGGAAATAACGCCCAGAATTGGAAATATTGCCCAAAAAAAAAACTAGAAAAGCCTCACTGTTTATGCGCCGCGATTTTTTGAAGGTTATTTTATCATTGAAATTTTACTTTGGAAATATCGCCCAAAATTTAGGAAAGAACGCCCAAATTAAAAAAAAGTTTAGAAATATCGCCAAAAATTGAAGAAATAACGCCCAAATTTTACAAAAACAATTTACGTTGAAAATATTTGGGCGATATTTCCACCTTAAGATTTTGAAAAATATAAATTTGGGCGATATCCAATTTTTTGGCGATAAGAAAATGTAATCTGATCTTGCGCGAACAATTAATATGTACTACCATTTGGAATGTGTATTTATGTATGTGAGCAAATATAAAAAGTGGCGCTTTTTTCAAATCTTGCACAGGGCGCAAGTTTGGCTGAGGCCAGCCCTGAACTTAGCCTGCACTTTTCGCGCATTACGCGATGATTATGGTCGTCATAATCGACCGACTACGTAAGCAATCGGCAAAATTGTGAAGAAATTTGAAGAGAGTGGAAGCGTTACTGATGTCCTAAGGCCTGTGCATCATCGAAATGCACGCTCAGTCGTTAATATTTCTGCTGCAAGTGCAAGTGTTGCTGATAATCCGAATTTATAGATTCCCGCATTTCGCAGCATCCGGAGCGATATGGTCGAATGATAACCAATTTTTTTTTCGGCCGGCGATAGAAGGTCGTGACTTCTGGCATTCGAGCACACGCGACTTGACCTGGACAGGGTTCTTTTAAGATTAAATGTACCAAAAATCGTAAAGTGCAATTACTTAAAAAAATAATTATTGTATGATTACGCAGTATAAACTATACAAATAGTTTTTTGTTGTTTGTTGTTGTTTTTGTTTTAGATTTTATTTTAATTTTTTTAATTTTTTGAAACATTTTAACTTCCGATACAAAGGTTATACCTACTATATATATTAAGTTATGGATTCCTTAGAAAAATTAAATCGATATTTTTGTCAAACTTTTTGTCTGTCAACCTGTTCGACTGCAGCCTAAACGGGTGAGCCAATTTTATTTAAACTTGGTACCGAGCGTTTTTTTTTTTAATTTTTCTAGGACCAAAAATAAAATAATAAAAATAAAATTTTCTCAAAAACGTTTAAAAAAAAATAATCAGTCATTTTATTACAAATATGCTACTTTTCTGTAAGAAAAAATTGTAAAAAATGGCTTCTCCCATAAAACTATTTTTTTTTTATCATTTTCGATTTATGTTCTCAAAAACATTTCAATTTATTTTGATAAATGTTTGATATATGATTGTTTTAAAAAGTTTTGAAAGTACCTACATATTGTATGAATATTTTTTGAAAACTTAATAATTCGAAAAAAACCGGTTGACTCCTAATAAACTTGTTACACTGCAGTTTTTTTTACATTATATTCTTATGACCAAAAATAACGGTACCTATCATACAAGTATTTAAAAAAATTAAGGAAAATCTACATTTTTCTCAATAACGACAATTTTATTTAAATTTTTGTATGAGGTAATATCAGTATACGATCTACCATATTATTGGAAAATTTTTTTCACTTATTAATTATTAACGGTTGAAGGTTCGAATGAAATGAAACAACAAACATTTGGGTGAGCTACCACCAAGTTGTTATAGGTTATGAGTCTCATAGCTATTTTCCTTCTGCCACGTCGGTCATCAGACTCTTTTTAGTGGTGTGTGGTCTATTTGATCAATTTAACTAACGGTATCTATCATTATATAGAACCATTTTTTTTATTTTTGACTATGTCACTATTTGTTGAACCGAATTTAAATATTAGTTTGTATATTTTGTATATAGTTTAAAAGTTTTGATAATATTGCATATTTAAATTTAAAAAAAATCAAAATTTTGGATTTAAAAAAACTTCAAGGCATATACATAATTTTTGTCAAAACTCCAATATTTTGAAAATAGGTCGATGGTATTTTTCCAAAATTTATTTTTATACTCCACTCGAAGAAATAAGCTTAAAATGTGGATTTCTTTTTTGCGAAAATTATAAAAAAAAAACTATGTAATATAAAAATCTTTATATATTTTTCTTATAAATTAAGATTTGTTAAAGATCATACAGTGTACCTATATCACGTTTGTGTCAACACAATTTCAGAAGTTGTTTAATCAATTCATTACGTCCCTTACCTTGGCGGACACTTTTTGGGGGGAATCAAAACATTTTGATATCTGAATTTGTAGCTTATTAATTAATGCTTATTTGATGCACAAACCAAAAATTTGTATAACTCGCATAGTTTCGTAGTTATTCAAGTTTCCGCTAAAATAAGTCTGAAGTAAGCGGACAAATTCTAAAATAATAGAAATTTTTAAGTTTAATTGACACCCAAATTTGTAGGAAAAAATTTAAAAAAAATTTTAATTTTAGAATTTTTTTCTCAGAAATTGTAGCTATGATGAAATGATAATTTTTTGCGTAAGAATCAATTTTGTAGCTTTTATGGATGGTTTTTTATTTTCATTTTCAGTTTAAGCTAGTTTCTACCTATATGCTCATATCAGGCTATATACTATCTAACTTCAGCTTTTGATATCAACCTTCATCGAAGTAAGTTCTCTTTAACCACATAAAAAGCTTTTTAAAAATTTATTCTACAACTCTTGTTTCGAACACGTCGGTGCACTACTGCTAAACCAGTGCCATAAGGGTTATACTTCCCATCGCATCCGAACGCACCTAGGTCCTATTATCACCGAAAGATTAAAACAGAATTTTTGAGCATTAAGTTTCTTGCGAATTTAGCTTACACGATAAATAAAATATAAAATAAAAACCAACTAAATTAAATGTTAACAGGATCATCAATTTCATTCAACAAGATGTCATCATGTTATTCTGACGTAAGGGTAGTTCTAATTCAACGAAAACATTTATTTTATTTTTAAGTGAATAGCATTTTGATTTTAAAGATTTATTTTTATAAAAACTGTCATGTTGTTTTGACGCGTGGCCAATTTGTATTCATAATGAAAGTTACAATCATTTTGATTCACCAGGAATCTCCGTGTTATTTCAATATGAAGATCACGTAAGGTAGGTATATGATTCAACCGGAATTGGAAAGTCACATTAGCATAACTAATGATCGATTCAGTTTGAATGGATTTTACGTTATTTGAAAATGAAATTATTATTAGCTTGTGACACATATAGGAAAATCATTTAAAAATAACACGAAACACTATTGAAGCAAAATCATAACCAACAAATATTCAATTAGGAACATATTATTTTTTTTTGTATTAAATATTTTGTCTTAAATATTAAATTTGTATGTTCATTCTTTTCTGTGTACAAAATTATAATAAAGTTTATAAAAATGTTATGTGTATTTTTAATTTTTTAAACAGACTGCAATTAGCTATATTCAAAAAATATATTTGCAACTTATGAAGTAATTGTACATAGCGACGTATGTACCTATAATTTCTTCCTTAATGTTTTAAACAAAACAAGAGTTCTTCTTAATCGAAAGCCATTTCCAATTTTTATTTTATATATATGTACATATTATTATATTACAAATAATTAAAAGCCTCTAAAATCAGAATATATGTTTCCTTATAGGAAAATCACCGTTACAAAAAAAAAATTGAAAAAGCGACAAATCAAATGCACCCACACATTTTCCTAACAAGCAAAAAATATTTCTATTTAACGACCGCTTAATATAATTCATCTGCGATAAATTTCAAAAGAAATCAACTTAAAATTAAGGAAATCCTTTATTTTATTTTTTTTGTCTTTTAGCTTTCACAACATTAAAACACAACACACAAAAAAAAAGTATCTCCAACAAAATAGTACCTAAGGACATGCAATAAAAAAAAAAAAAAACATAAATATAGAACACGACCTTGCTAGAGACTTCCTATCTGCTTTTCTTATTATTATTTTTTTTTTTTTGCATCCGGTTTTGGCTTTTTATTAATTAAATTCTTTTCATTTGTGATTTTTAATTCCTCTCCATCTGAATCAGAACAGAGTTATCCCGGCTAAAGAATACAAAAAAAAAAAAAATACAAATATAAAAATAAAATAAGGACAATGAGCAAAAGACGCACATTCACTTCTTAATGATGCCAGTTAAATAAAATGAAACACATTCAAATGTTTGTTTCGGTGGCGCGGTGGCGGGCGGAAGATGACATTTTTCATTTTCTCTTTAAATTTGTTAGTGTATATGTGTGTGTGTATATGTCATTTGTGTGGGGCGGTATATGTGTATAGGGGAAAAAGTTTTTCATTTTGCCACCAAACGCGACGCACAATGCCAACAAAAAAGGCACGACTTTCCTTTGTGGAGGTTGAAAATTAACAGCTCGCTCTATCACTTCCCGTTCCATATCCTTTTTTGAATTTTTAATTCATTTAAAGAGAAGAGAAAAATGACTGCCGGATAGAGGAAGGAGCAAAATAACAGATAACAGACGTTACACCAGATCCTTCAAACACCCACACACACTCACTTTGCATTCAAATATATATATGTATAAAATATATATTATATCTATATCTACACATTTTTTTCTGATTTCCTTAAAAGGACAAAACAGCAGCACATACCAGAGGAACAAAAAAAAACACTGACAATAAATGAGAGTATAGGTAGGCGGTAACAGGATTCACTCGCGTACTTCTAATAAATTTCAGTGATTTTTTTTTTGCAAACATTTTTCTTTGCTTTACTAGGTACAGGGGGGTGTACAATTCATCCATCTTTTCCCGCCCATCCATATATATCCTTAACCGCTCCCAGAGATTTTTAATTGAATGAATAAATCTTCATTTAAAATTCTGTTAAATCCTGCAAAACAGATGAAAGGGAGAGGTGGCCGTGCCGGCCGGGGTGAGGGAGAATGAAATTGGTTGAAAAATAATAAGGACGACGTGTTACAAACATCTACTACATCTGCTGCACGAGGTTTATAAAGATTGAAGGCACAAGGACGCGCCCAGCTTGGCACCATTAAAAATGCAAAATCTGAGTATGTACTCCATAAGGCGGCAACTAATGCGCTGCCTCAACACACAAGCGATAGCGAAACAGAATCAAATTGCAAGGAAATAAGTAACACAAATTAATATAGGAAAAAAAAGCACAAAGCCATGGAGTCCTATTGCAAGAATGTGTTTTATCATGACGAATGAGTTCAAGACAGTGACTTTTGCTGGTTCAACTAGAAACTCCAATAAGAAAACGACATCGGTCGTAATGGCATATAGTCCTGCTTCCATAATCAGGGGGGAGAAACGAAATGCTCGTAAGACGGACAATAATTTATAACACTAGGTGTCCGGTTGTGTGTTTTAAGTTATTGCCGACTTCTATGGAAATAATATGAAACAATTCACTGAGTGCGCGCCTCTGGACGGAGGAATCTGGATGGACTGCACTGTGCAGTGTGTTGGTCTGGCCTTAGGATTGGCAGCAAGCTTAAAGGATGTTTCTCGTTAATATTTTATATTGGTCCTTTCAATTTTTCATTCTCGCATCGCAATATACTGCGCTCTATAATGCCAGCTTCTATTATATTTTAACTCGTATACTGCTTTTTTTGCGGATCCTTTTGTTTTTATATAGCTGATGATGGCGTTCTTTTTTTTTACATTATAGTGGTGCTGTGTATTTTTTCTTCTGTTGTAATTTGTATTAATGACGAGGAAAATTTAATTTTAATTTTTATTGTGAGTTTTCTGAGAATTTATCTACTTCTTCTTTTTTTCTGGTATAAGAAAAAGCGATATTCTCCCTTTATTTTTTTGCTTCCGCTTCCAGCTAATTAAGGATCAAATGAGACGAATATTTAAATAAAAAATAAAAATAAAAAAAAAAAGAAAAAAACACAGGATAACAAAGCTTAGTGATAATTTGTTTTATTATTACTATGTCGTAAGTATTTAAGCTAGACAATTATTTTTGATCAAATTTGAAGGAATTAGAGAGAACATTTGTTAAAGGGTTATTGGTTGAGAGTTGCGTAAAACAATTTTTATTTTGTTAAATGGCGCCCTACAGAGTCCATAAACTGTGAGTTTTTTTTTTTTTTTTTTTAATTTTTGTGCATTCCATTCGACAATAATTGTGACCGGAATGGAGGGAATTTCGGTAAGGATGTTAACTTTAAGACCTTTTGTGGATGATTATTTACAACAATATATTTCAGGTAGCCCAACAGGAAAAAATCGCATGGGGTCATAATCAGATCAGCCCTGAAAAGTAATAAATTCTAAAAGTAGATTTTTGCTGAAATTTAAAGTTTGTTACTATTAGCAAGGTGGTTAAGAAATTCGTTTGAGTAAAATCCGCCCACTTGTACGATTTCTTTTATAATATTTAAATTTTCTCCTTATTAAAAGTTATATAAGAACCTTACCCTTTGTAGTAAAAAAACTGTCTCCAAGCATTTACTTTTTGCCTCGCCCACTAGCTTGAAGTAATTTGAGTAAAATCCGCCTACTACCACGCCTTCTTTTCCTATAGTTGATAATTTTTGGTTTTGATAGTCTCTTGAAACTAAAGCAAGACATGTTTGAATGTTCTAAGAACTTAAAAACTTTGTAATAAAGATTTCTTCAACATAAAGCATGCCATGTCAACGTCCTCAACGTCCTCCCAACGTCCTCGATTCAAATGTATGCTGATGATGTCCAATTATTTAAGAGCTGTCCCCTTGGCCTAATCGAAGACTGTGCTGCCTCAATAAATCTTGATTTACAAAGAATTTCATCCTGGTCCGTAAGAAATGGATTGTTTTTAAATCCTCGGAAGTCTAAGTGTGTAATAATCAGTAGGAAACCTCTTGATTTATCATATTTTCCCACTTTGCAGTTGAATAATTCTCCTATTGAATATGTTCAAAGAGCTAAAAATCTTGGTATAGTGTTTAATAGGACCTTAAGTTGGGATACGCATATCAATGTGGCAGTTGGAAAAGTGTATGGCATCCTTCGGTTGCTAAGATCTACACAATACTTTACTCCTGTTAAAACACTTGTTGTTCCTGTTCTTACCTATGGCTGCGAGGTATTTTGTAAGTGTGATGCAATTAGTAGACGAAAGATAAATGTTGCCTACAACAACATTGCACGATATATAGTTATATGATTTGAAGCGATATGCCCACATCTCGACTTTTTCCAAAAGAATTTATAATTTTTCTCTTGACAATCTATTGCGATACAGAACCTTGATTTTGTTGTTTAACGTCATTCAAACACACCAACCTAGCTTTCTCTTTGACAAACTACGTATGTCCTCATCTAATAGATCGGAACAACTTATTTATCCACGTTTTTCCTGTCTGACCTCCGAACGTCAATTTTTCGTCAACGCAATTCGCTTGTGGAACTCCTTACCAAGGCATGTAAGAAGATTGCGGGGCATTGTACAGTTTCGTAAGGAGTTACACATCTATCTGCAATCATATACTAGCTAACAAACTGATTTTATTTATATAAACTTCAATAGTACCGAATTTTCACTCTTATAAGTTAGTAGTAATTTATAATATTTTTATTTTTTTATATTATTTAGGATAATTTTTACAAATTATGTATATATATATATTTTTTTTTTTTTTTTTATTATATTTTCTTTCTTTATAAAAACATTTTCTTTAAAATTAATGGCTTATCACTAGTTCATAAGATACTATGTCTTAATGTGTAAGCAGTCAAATAATAAATACAAATACAAATACAAAAAAATACATGTATTATATGACCACCCTACTACCACGCCCAATTTTCTTATATTAGAATTTTTTCCTTTAATAACGTCCCTAATCCAGAATGATATGACACAACCTCATCCAACGCTGGAAACTACCTGGTCAAGTGTTTGAATGATAATTTTGAGCACCATTTATTCCTAGTAGTTTCTCAACCAAAAGAGAGAAAAGTAGTTTCTGAGCAAAAGAGACAAAAGATCTCAAGAGATGGATGCCAGTTTCTCCCAGAAGGGATTGTTCGACTACATGATCATCGAAAGCGATTACGGAAGCGACTGCAAAGGACCAGACAAATGGATTGCAACACTGCTAACAGCAACTATCAAATGGTGAAGAGTGAACTACAACGTACGCAAATTATGTAAGGTAATGCTCTTCAACATTTCACAAACAACCTGTTCAAAAAAAAGGCTACAATTCATCAAAAAGGGACCCAATGCATTTAAAGAAATCAACAGGATTGTCGGAAAAAGACAACACATGCCAGAAAACATTACTACCAGACAAAGGGAAGTTATGACTGCTTAGGATAAGCCGAATATTTTGAAGAAAATCCCAGCGATCCTGAATTCTTAGCGGAAGTCGAGTCAAAAATAGTGCAGCTGGAGTAGACGAACACTGAAATTACCATTTTTAACAATGGTAACCCAGCAAGTGATCTCGAGCTGACTTGAAGCTTCACAAACCCTGAAGAAGTAGCCGAGCTAATCTATAGTGGACGACCTTAGAAACCATCCGAACCAGACATGGTGCTATTCTTCACGAAACTGTTAAACAACTGCGCCCATAATTGCTATTTTTCCGAAAAGATGGAAGACTTCGATACCGAAGAAAGCCGATAGAAGTACCGTTTTTGGGAATCGTCCAATATCTCTTCTTATAGCAACATCAGCAAAATCCTTGAAGAACTTATTCTCTGGAGGCTGAAGGCATTTGCACCACTAATAACGTCATCCCAGACATGCAGTTTGAATTTTGGGAGAAACACTCAAATTAACATCCACTTTTGAGGTTCCAGATGGCTGTGGTAATTCTACACATCAAATTGAACTCCACTAAATACTAGTTGAGTTGCTTCAAAAAACCCGCAGGAGTGAGGACAGCGAAACACACCCACAACACAGCCACAAGCTGCAGCAAAATTATCATCAATCTGCCCGACAACCAAACCATCTGTGAAATATCTGGGTATCAACTTCTAGAAGAGGTAACGTTTCAACCCGCACGTAACAGCTACTCTTGAGAAAGTTAATTTCACAATCCATCGCATGCGGAAAAGGAATGGACTCAGCCAGAGAATAAAGTTGCTTCTCTTCTCATCACATACATGAAAACACGCATGCAAAAGCTTGGAAAATCGGTGGCATTTGCACAGGACTTTACTTTGACCAACAGCGACGAAAAGCATTTCAACTACAAACGAATCTACGAGGCATTCGGAATAATACCCCTGGATATATACAGTAGAATCTCGGAAAGATGAACGGTTCTATAAGATCAACAGCTCGGAAATATGAACGAAATATTTCCACTTTTGGGTGTTTAAAAAGATGAACGGGTTTAAATTTTGTACTCGAAAAGATGAAAACTTTATTCCAAATACAATAATGTTCTTTTTCTTTGCATTATGTTCCTCCTGAACAGTGTTTTGGGGCTTATTTTAACTTGTAATGTAAATAATTGTTAATGTTTTTATTTATAACCATATCTATATCTTCTTCGTCATAACTAAATATTGATGCTCGAAAAGATGAACAATTTGAAAAGATGAACGGACCCTGTTTTATATCTGTTCATCTTTTTGGGATTCTACTGTAAATTTAATTTAATTGGTACTAAAAACAGAGGAGGCTGAAAATCGCCTATTTTATGGTTCCTGTAAAAATGGGTAGTTCCGAGAACTAGAATTTGATTCTTAATAATGTGCAGCAATACGGATAAAATTAAATAAATAATTCTAAGTCAATTCATTCCAGTTTCATTTCAATTTAAAATCAATGCTTATGCTATACACTCCACCCTGTATTATATAAATTCTAACAGACTCTATTTTACTTAAAGAAAACTTTGGTTATGATATCCAAATACCCCCTTGCCTTTGCTAAATTGATCATTACTGCATTTGATACTTCAAAGCCATCAGAGAACAAGGTTTGAAGTTTTGTTTTTAAATGTCGACAAAAAATGTTAAAAAAAAAAAAATGTATTATGTTTTCTTTGGGTTTAATATTAAAAAACCCCAAAAGGTAAAATGAAATTATATGAATATTCCTTATCTTATATATACCAACGCGGAAAATCGTCCTCAATGCTTGATTAACTACATAGACTTATTATTATGAAGCCCTAAGCACTTCTTCAAAGCAATTTATGATTAATGAACTCACAGATTAACAATGGGTACATAACATGACAAAAAAAAATTATATATTTTTCTTTATTTTTTGTTCTATTGGAATTCTTTTTATTTCATCTCCTTAAAACAAAACAACAACACAAAAAAATAAAAAACGACCAATACTTCTTTTTTCTTATTCCTTGTCAACTTCAAAAAGAAAAACACAATCCAATTTGAAAGATTATATTGTCTGTTCCAAAATTCCAAAGAAAAAAAACATATCCCAAACCATAACGTAAAGAGCGAGCATGATTAGAAGTCCTTAAAAAAA
The DNA here is from genome assembly GCA_929447395.1 of Epistrophe grossulariae. Taxonomy (NCBI): domain Eukaryota; kingdom Metazoa; phylum Arthropoda; class Insecta; order Diptera; family Syrphidae; genus Epistrophe; species Epistrophe grossulariae. The sequence continues at coordinate 22,229,462 of OV839566.1, read as the reverse complement.
AAATTCGGTTAATAAAATTTTGTATTTGTCTTTTTTTGTATTTTTGTATTTTTTTTTTGAAATGATAACCCTCTCCAATTTCTGGTAAATGTGATGTGCTAAATTGTGTGTGGAGGATACATTTTCTAAATTAAATAAAAGTCAGCGAAGAAAAAAAATAAAAAAAATATGAAAATGGTTGACAAGGACACACAATCTCATATAATATCGATTTCCATCGAGTTCAAGTGCACGCATGTATGTCGTGCTCCTTGACGTCGTTATCCTACATCAAGGATGCACTATATAGTATATACTGGCACTATATTTAGCACTGCATAATTGTCACTATGCAGCAATTTTGAGAACCATATGAAAACTATACAAAGTAAAGATAGGCTAGGCACTCCTTCTCTCAGGATATACATACATACATACAATTATACATAGTTGTTCCTTCACTTCAAGTTAATTGAGGTGAAATGTACGACCGAGTGCGAGATAGTCCCCTTGAGCAAAAATACAGATCTTATATAAACCATCTTCAAACAATCGGATGCAGGATGAATGACATAACGCATTCCTAAGGACAACGAATTGAAAGCTATATATGTACCTATCTCGTATATACAGCTTAAAAAAGCAACATTATACGATGTGCTTTAAAATGTAGGCAAGTAGGCTTCAAGGTCTGTGAATGATAGTGAAGGACCTTTCAGATGTATAATCTTAACCTAACTCATCTACATAAATGAATTTACGTTTGGAATATAAGGACGGCATTTATGATGGCTAAAGTACTATGGGTCGTACATAACGTGCAGGTGAGTAGATAGATATAGATAGTTATACACCTTTATGAAGTAGGAATTAATGTAGGTAGGAATGTCTTCGTTTTGAGATCGTTTTTGTGGGAGTTAGTTTTTCTCGCAAGCTATTTGTAATCAATCTTCGTGAACAACACACTTGTTTCATCATCCTCATACCAGCACCACCACCAATACCACTACTGTCCTGTCCAGCCACTTGTAATATATGTCTTTTTGCGCTTATCTCGAATATAGCTCCATACTATATACGGTCTTAATGGACACTTGAGCGTTGCTCTTCTACTGGCAGTTCTAAGAACTCTTGTGTCCCGGCTAAATTTCCAGGCTGTGTAGCTTTACCTATATAAAAGAGAACCACAAGGAAAAGGATACACGTATATATATATATATATATATATATTTCCAGAGCAGAAATTGGAGCAGAGAGATGATAGTGATTTGTGGTGCACACAAGGTGGGTTTACGAAGAATATAACAGCTATACAGGACAGGACAGGACAGGAGATGAAGCAATTAATTTGATTTTCTTCCTTTAATTTTTTTTTATTATTTTTCTTCTTGCTGATGCTTTGTTTTATTTCTTCACCCTCCTCATCTTCGTTGTTTTTTTTTTTTCTAATATAAATGAAAAAGATGCAATACGATGATGATGGTATTTTGTATATAAAGTCTTTTGTGGTGAGTGCTTTTCCTTGTTTATCCTTCTTAAAAAAAAAAAAAAAAAAAAAAAAAACAGCGATGAAAAATGTACAGACTTAAGAGGATCCTTGACGATGATTGCACTTGAATTGTTTACAGTGAGTGTAAAATAGAAAATATCGTATATATAACTACATATATTTTTAGTCTTATAGTTTTATAGGTGGAAGGAAAATTGCATAGCACTTTATTTGCAATTGAATTATGCATCTTGGAATTTTTTTTTTTTTTAGCTTTTGAATTTCTTTTTTTTAATTATTCTAAGAAGTCAAAGGTTAAGTATAATTTTATGTAAAAAAAAAAAAGAAAAAAGTAGGACAATATCTTAAGATGCCGAGTAAAGTATAGACTTTTTTTTTACACATTATGATTGAGGTTGTAAGTGATGGCTTAGAGCTATGTATGTTGAATAACTATAGTTTTCATTTAAATAAATTCCATAAATACCACGGCAGGACCTCGAAAAATTAAAAAAAAAATATTTGAAATGCAGAAATTTCAGAAACAGAATGGCAACTTTTGACATTTTCAGCGTATAAATGCTGTTGTGAAAATTTTACAGAATAGCCACATATAAAATTTGGTAGACCTTTTTTTACAAAAACACTAGCATTTTATAAAAAAAATTTTTTTTTAGATTTTTAAAAAATCGGTTTAACTGATTTGATGAATTTTTTATGGAGAAAGTTTTAAAAACTTTCAAAAGAATTGTATAGGTACAAAAATTTTCAAATTTTTTTTTGTTTGATTTTTAAAAAAAGTTTCAAAATTTATTTTTGAGAACTTAATAATTCGAAAACGTGGCACCCAGCAGTTTCTTAACATTATCTATAAATTTTAAATAAAATTATTCTTATAACCAAAAATAACGGTACCTACCTCCCACACAAAAGTTTAAAAAAGGAAAATCTCATTTTTCTCAAAAAACTTATTTATATCAGTACGATCTACAATATAATTGGAAAAAAATTCGTATCTATCGATTAATAACGGTAACTCTAACATAGAATTGCTTTGGTTTGCAGCTATCTTATTATTTGGTGAACCGATCTTAATGAAATTTTTTACACAAGAGCTTCTAATAAGTTTCAATAATTTCAAAATATAAAAATTTTCAAAGAAAATTTTAGATTTTTAAAATTAAGTTTATAACTCCGCATTTGTAATTGCTTCCAATTGCGTACCAATTGTGTATCTTAAAAATGTTTTGAAAAATTGATATGGGGTAAATTCGGGCATTATGGTCCACCTTATTTAATTCTGAAATAATTTTATTACGGGCACCATTTTTTATTGTAATCAAAAATATTTATTAAATTTGGGAAAAACACAACATAAATAAATTAAATAAATTTAAGAATTCCGGTCGTAAAAAGAAAAAATAAGGATACAAAAAATGTTTCAAAAAAACCATAATGACCTACACATAGGGCAATATGGCGAACCCCATATGGCAATATGCCGGGCAATCATTGAACTGTTTTTGAATACAGTACAGGAGTCGTGAGACATATAGTAACACCCTAAACCGGTCAATTTTTTTTTGTTTGCTTTCTTGTCCGGACAAAAGAGATCGCATTAACTTAAGAACTTGAACGGGCACGTGTTGGACCTTGAGTGAAGTTTTTCCATTTTTCTTATTTTTGCTATCACATTGGATTGCCATATAATTGCCTTAGGGCCCAGTTATAGCTTTCATTGAAACTCATCATTGAAAAATGTAATTTCTTTTTTGAGACACTTTGAAAGCCAAATCAGTGAATATTTTGATGCCAATAAAAAGCTGATGGCTCAATTATTAATTCTAGTCAAAAAAAATATTTCATTTTGTCCCAACCTTTCACATAAAATGACTTCTAAGATTTCAATGATCAATGGTAAGGTAGTTCAATCATTGGAATAAAGATATTCATTTCACATGTTAACTTGGGCCAAAATTAATTTTTTTTTTGGTAAAACTTAATAATTAAGTCAATAGCTTCATATTGGCATCAAAATAATCACTGCTTTTGATTTCTAAGTGCCTCAAAACTTAAAATTTAAATTTTTAATGATGAGCTTTAACTGGGCCCCTTAAGTAACTATTCAATGAAAACAAAATATAAATTTCAATACTTTTAGGTATTTCCAAAAACGGTGGTAAAAAATAAGCACTGTCACAATATTTGGTAAAAAATATCCACACAATTTCTGTACAATTCAAAACTTTGCATGCTAATTCTGTAAGGTGTGCGGTGGCGTATGTGGAACATTTTTTACACTATACAGGTGGATTTGCATAAGATGTTTCAAAATACTAGAACATGTGGGTTGAATTAAAATAGGAAAACAATTTAAAAGGACAGAAGTCATATTTAACCCCTTTTGGGTGACATGGTGGGTAGTTTTCAGACTTTAAGAGAAAACAAAACATTGAAAATTGATGGCAACAGCGACAATATCATGTCATAGTTTTTTCTAAAGACCGAAATTTCTTCCCCCGCTTCTCTTTAAAATCAAATTGATTTTTTGGAAAAATTAATTTTCAAACATAAAATTTCCAAAATTTTTTTTTTAAATTCAAGTAATGTTATCGTGTAAAAAATAAATTGCACGACTGAGTCGCACGAACTTGCTTTTATATACGACCGCACTGTGATTTAATAATTTAGATCTAATACTCTGATTTTAAAAGAAATAAATTAGTTAAGTGAACTTATAATTTTTGCCACCTGCCAAAAAGGTAGTTTAAGGTAGTATTATCTGAGTACATATATATGAACAATTCAGAAAAAAAATTTTCTTAAATCAATATTATTAGGAATAAAGTGATTAAACAACCTCTGAAATTGTTTTTGTACCCCAACGTGATGTACATTCAATAATATAGTAGATAGTATGCTGATATAAAGTCACATCAAAATTTTTATCAAAATCGTAGGAGTGGTTTTTGAGAAAAATGAGATTTTCCTTATCGGTTTTCAAACACTTATTTTTGGTTTATAGACTAATTTGTATTTTTATTTTTATTTTTATTTTTATTTTTATTTTTATTTTTATCTTCTAATTAATCTTAAAAACTGCTGGGCGTCAAGTATTATAAAAATCTCTCAAGTCGTTTTTAAATTACATATTATATAAGTTAACAGAAAAAAAATTTTTGAAGTTTTGATATACATACACTTCTTTTAAAACCCTTTGAAACATTCTCCGTAAAAATATTGATAACAAACCAGCTGAAAAGTTGTACTTCTATAGGAGGTACTATTTATAACCATTTTTTATTTTTTTTTTATAAAATGCTAGCCTTTTTGAAAAAAAAATTAGATTTAGACGTTTTCGAAAAAAATAAATGTTTCGTTATTTTGACATCAGGTACCATTATTTCTGGACTGAAAAAAATTAAAAAAATTATGTCAAGAGATTCAGAAAAACCAAATTTAAAGAAAGTGGTCACTTTTGCAGATTATACTGCCATTTAAGTGCAAAATTTAGCCGATAAAGAAAGAGATTGGACGCAAATAATAATTTTTATGTTTTTTTTTTAGGCATCATAAAAACAAGAGTTCCGCTCAGATAATTTTTGTTGTATAGTAAAAAGATACCTCAGCGATAATAAAATCACAAATAGCTCCAACTATGTTTTTATTCTCCTGGAATTAATTTTAAACCTAAAAATGGAAATTTCTCCAAGATAATTTAATTTTAAATTTAGAGGAGAGATTTAAAAAGGAAATTTAATCTTAAAATTATCTAACATGTTTTTTAAAAAAACACGAACTTTAATCCATTAACATTCAACAGCCAAAAATTGATTTTTGGGAGGACTTTTACCTAAATGAGCCACCATTAAATTTTAATCTGGGGAATTTCTTATATAGTTACACGCTTTGTCAGCTTATTTAAGATAGATTTTTTAACTAAAAACCAAAGTTGATAACTGACAATTACCCAACCCGGGGTCAAGCTTTGCTTTCATAATAATTTTTATAATAAAAATTTTATATACCACTGAAATAATATATCAACCACGTAAAAAATTTCTCACTGTTTAATTGGATAATTATGTAGAATATTGAGCCAAAATATATTTAAGGGTCTTTAAGTTTAAACAGATCTGGCATTTCATCCCGGTGCATCTCACTCTCAGAATAGTTTTTTTTTTTTAATTGATTGACTTTCTATCTATTCTCATTCTATTGTTTATCATGGTTTTCACTTTCTTATTATTAGTAAATCATAAAGAAATATCTATCGTTTGTTGGGCTTTGCAAAAGTCGTGTTATTGTTCCAATAGGGTCGGTCGCTAACGATGGATTTGTTATAAATGAGGAGCAAAATTTCAATTATAATTTTATTAGGTTTCTGAAGCTAATAAAGTTTTCTTTAAAAGTTTCCCAATGAACCATTGCCTAAGGCTCTTATATACAAGACGTTTTGTCGACGATGACTTTTAGTTGTAGGAAGAGGAGAATTTATTATTATTCTCGCTTCTACTCTATATAATTTTGAATACAACAAGAAAAAAAGAAATACCAAGAAAATTAATACTTACGCTGCGGATAAAACTTTGGTGCAAGAGTTGCATTTTCTTAGCAAAATAATTTATTAAGTAATGTGTACGTATATTTTTGGATAAAAGGAGGGAGATGAAGTGTATGTATAAGAAATGATTTTAAAGCAAGAAAAGGTGACAGTCAGTGGAAGAGGATGACGACGAGGGAAATTATACAACAACCGACGACCGCGACGACGACGGTTATGACATCTCTGCAGAAGGATTTGTTCATTAATCAGGAATATTAGCTAATGGAATTATATGACACTGATCACATTTTGTTGGTTTGGTTTGGTGGTTGGAATGGGGTTTTTGTTGGCAGTAATCTTGGTTGGTATTTGTTTTTTTTTTTGTGAAATTGTTGGTTTGTAAATTAAGGATTTCAATGAATTTAGATGTTAAATTAAGATAGGGTGTTAAAAATGAAGAGTACTATTGTATATTTGAGAGAAAATATGGTTGGAGATTTTGAATTTAATTTTCATTTAAATCTTTCAAACCTTTTGGAAAATTAGAGAATTTTTGAGTAATTGGATTTTAAGTAAATATACCTCCACATTAGAAGGTTATTTTCACTTAAGACAGAAAATGTTTGAACCAGGGATTTTCTGCCATTTTAATTAATTAGATTTCTACTTTATTGTTATTCTCAATTTTTATGATTTTTTTTCATTTTTTTGTGCGGTTGATTTATTTTAATTACTCTTTCATTTTTTTTAAGTTTTAAGCTCAGCTCTTTTGTTTTTTATTTAGATCGTGGGAAGCATGAAATACATGTCTTTATAATCTAAATTTTTTAGAAAAGTAGTGGGAACAACAACGAGTTTTTTAGGCATGTAAAATTACGTAACTCCGTTTAATGTTGATACAGCAAGGGCCTTCTTAGTACAACGAACTACGACCAGGTGAAAGCAATTATGCCAATAGCTGGCAGTAACCTAGATACCCAACAATTCCAGCTGCCCGGATTTACTAATGGCCTAGAGCCAAAAGGGTGGAATAGGAACATTGAAAAGCGGGAACTTAAATTGACCCTTATCAGAAGCTGTCAAAAGGGCCATTTAATCCTTAAATCGTGCTCAAAGCATAATCCTATTAACTTTTCATAGGAATTATTAATCTTTATTGATTCAGAGTTAATTGATCTTGTGGTTGTATTAATTTAAAAAAAAGTTCAGTAATACATATTAAAAAAAAAAGTCTTTACTCACCAACAACTGTCATATCTTCATGGCCAGAGACTGTCTGGAATGATGGTGCTTCACCTGATACCTCACATCTGTATCGACCAGTTGATTGTAATGTTACTCGCTTCAAAAGGACCACATTGTCTGTAGAATTACCAGGCTGTAATATAAATGAGAACTATTTAAATATTTTTCGTCATTACTTTTTTGTTCTTTTAAATCTATTTGGACAATGTAAAACTTTTATACACAACAACAGCATACAACGAAAAACTTTTCTTCTGACAAACTTTTCGATTTATTTGGAGGAAGTTTAAGCTTGTTGTCCTTTTCCAAGTGGCTATTGTGCAGATTGTTGTTGTTTTTTTTTTTTTTTTTTTCTCTTTTATACAACAAAACTGCCCATCCATTCACAATTTCTTTTCAATAAACGCAAACAACACAAACAAGTAGTAAAGTAACGACAGGATAAAGAAAAGGAAGAAAATAATAAAAAGAAAAAAAATAATAAAAAAAAAACTAAGCATTAGAAAAAGTTAACAACACCAAAAGGATAACCGTCTCGGTCGAAAAAGCAAAGACAACTTCTCATAGAGCATATTACTTAGCCGGGACCCCACACAAAACTATCAAAACAGAAAAGTAGAATAGAGAAAACTTATGCTTTTTATCGTTCATTGTTATCGTCGGTCGTCGCCACCACACCGCACCGCACCGTAACACAGTTGTCCTTGTGTCGTTCTGCGGAAGCATCAACAAAACTTTTTCCTGCCATCCATTCACACTTTTTATTCCAAGGACCTCACCTTGCCTTCGGGGAGTCAGTATATAGTCGGAAAGAAACCGGAAAGTCCTTTGCGCGTTATACGAGTGAGTATACAAGTAAAATGTGCGAGATCTTTAGAAAGCAAGCAAACCGATATTATCAAAATGGAATCACTTGTGATCCTGCGAAAAAGCCCCACCACCACCTGAACCACCCCCACCACCACAAGAACAACAGGAAAAAAGACTCCAAACTTTTGTCAGCTGATTTGAAGAAAGAAAGTATTGCATCATAGTTTTGTGCTGTGCTGTGCTTTGCTTTGGTTTTGGCTGGTCGAGGGATCAGGGACAAGGCTGTTCCTTGTGGTGGTGGCTGTTTGACTTGTGTGAGCAGGATGAAAGGATAAATTCCCGCAGTGAATTGTGACAAAAGGCACGTAGCGAATGCTTATTAAATTTATATATCTTTGGTTGCTTCGGGGGCCGAAAAACGAAAAACTTTTCCGTTCGATATTTTTATTTATTTTTTTTTTCCAACCAAACACTAATGGCATACAACAAAGTACTTTTGGTTAAGCTTTATGGTTCAACCAACTCGCTTACTCATTCTCAGTGTCCTATACTGGCTGGCTGGCTTGGCTGGTTAAGTAATTCTCATCCCCTTCCTTTGGGTAGTTGTTGGGAACTTCCTTTTTTATTGTATGTTTTTTTTTTGTTCGTTTTTGGGAATGAAATTCAGGTGGTTGGTACATGAGATCTGTTGTGGTTTTTTCAGAAAGAGGAAAATGAGATTCAGGGCCTATATTATCGTCGTTGACTTTTTCTACCTACTTCTTTTTTTTTATACAACATTTAGCGTTTAAGAAGAATAATTAAAGGTGCATAAAAAAATAAAATTAATTAATAAAATAAAATAAAATAAAAAAGTTATATATAACGTAATATTTATATACGTGCAGCTTTATCTTGGGACCAAAAGAAGGAAGGATGCAACTAGCACTTGGTTTTGTAATAAATAAAAAAATATAAAAAGAAATAAATTATAATTATTATAGTTCATGGTTAAAAAAAAAAAAAATATTTAAACGTTTTTAATTGTCATCTGCAGCATATAAAAGTTGGACATTTATATTCTTTCCACCCTGTAAAAGTAATTTATTTTAAAAATTTCCACAGATAGTATGTATATTTTTTTTTGGTACTTTAACGATTCATGGTTTATATAGCGAAATGAAAAATTCTGCATTCTACTTGCTTCAACCAATTTAAAAAATAATAAACTATGGGGGCTCAAGTTTGCCCACCGGAGGAAGTTTCTGGTTATTTGAACCTTTAAAAATTTTATTGTAATACTGTATTTACTTCAATATACTTTTACCTATCGTCATTGATTTTAATATCAATGAGCCTGTCCGTGTCCATACGAGATGAATAAATCCGGGGAAAACCGAATTTTTAGGAGGGAGGGGGGGGGGGGGTTCGTGTGGTTTTGTAAAGAACTAAAATCTTCCACAAGGGTTAACATCAAAGATCAAAGAAGACCAATTCTCATTCATTTTTCTAAATTTTGATGTCTGCAAAAAAATACTAACACAATAGAAAGAGATTCAAATACATATATAGAATTTAACTATGCATTTTACTTTGAACATCCACCCCACTACCCAAATTAAATTGAATTACTGACCTTAGGCCTAACTAGCATCACTAATCTACTTCAAAATCCAACCAACGTAGAACATACCCATTACTTGTCCATACCCATACATTTCGTCACCTTTATACTTCACACCAAGTCGTAACATAAAATATAATCAGAGTATGAAATAAATTTCATCAACTCTCTTCAAAAAAAAATCTTGAGTCTTGAATCTTCAACTCGGCTCAAGAGAGACTTTGAAGATTCAATCATTTTTTCTTCGGAAAACAGACACCTCCTATATGCTTAAATAGATGCTGATATAGATTCCCTGGAATATATCATCTGCAGTACTCTCGAGAACCAGAACCAACAGAAAGCACCAGGTGATAGATAAGAAAATCTGCCCATGAATATCCAAAACCTCTACCACCAAATTCACCAGCGAGAGCGCAAAACTGACAACATCAACTACCAGGCCATTTCAAGCGAACTTAATTGTATGAACATCATGTTTATAAACTCGGTGAAACACCACAACGACATCCTCCTTCAGAAGAAACTGCAATCAATCAAGCCGGGACCCGACACCTTTGAAAAGATCAACAGCATCATCGGTTAAAAGGTCAACAATGCCAGAAGTCAACACAGCTACACTTGGGGAAGTATCTACAAACGAAGACGAATGCGTTTCCTAACTACTTTGAAAAACACTTCAAAGCAAATCCACCAACAGACTCTGAGTTCCAAGATTTAGTCAACTCTTCAGTACAACGTGTTGAAACAATTCAGGAGCCCATAGATTTTAGCGACCCCAGTGACCACCGAGATTTCACTTCTACAGATGAAATCCAAGAAATATTTGAAAGAAGTCTATTGGGCCATACAATATCCTGAACTTCGTCAATCAGTACTCGGTGATGATCTTCGTAGCAATTATCATGAACGATAACGCGTTAAGAACTGCTATTTTCCCAAAAAAAATGGAAAATGGCAAAAACTATCCCTCAGAAGAACAACAACAAAGACGTCTACGGATAGAGGCCTATCTTCTTTCTGTGCAATTTGAGCAAGATACTTGAATATCTAATACTCGGACGGCTGAAATCATTCTGCAGCGACAACCACACAATCCCAGGTATACAATTCGAGTTCCGGGAAAAACACTTGACATTTCATCCGCTTCTTAAATTCCAACACGATTTCGCCCTCTCCTTAAACTCTCACCAAATTACTGTCGGATCTTTTCTTGGCATCGAAAAAGGAATTTTTCCACTGTAAATTAGGCTGTTTTGATCTTTATGAAAGAAATGCGAATAAAAAATATTTATTCCATTATTTTTCCCAACGTTTCGTAAGTTTTCCTTACTTCATCAGGGTAATTTTATTCAATATAGCTATTCAAAAATTACATATTAAATTGTTTCCTTTCTGCTCCCTATTGCATCCTTCCCGGAGACGGTACTGACACAAAATTGAACATACGAAAAAAAAACAATCATAAATATAAATAAGAACAACTAAATAAAACTATCAAACTATAGATTGACAATAACACTTATATCGCAGTTGGACATCAGGTACTTTAAAGTTTTTAAAATATTGGGATTCAGGGATTTGTCCACAAACTTTTCCAACTCAGCTTTCCACAACTTTCTTCATTCCAGATGGTTCTTCGTTCAAATAGAAAGTTGCCAATCACCATCAAGAATAAGCAGAGCCGGAGATTCCCGGGCATCTAAATTGGGTCCATTAATTAACCTTCAACATATATCTACACTTCGGAGCAATCACAGCCAGAACATGGACTGACTCTCCTGTTTGACGATGATTGTCTCACGTACGCCAAGTCTATGTCACCAATAGTTGCTGCTAGAAGAGTGGAAGCCCATATCAGACGACTCTATGAGTACTATACCAATAATGGGTATTCAAAATCAGCTCAGCCAAATCTGAATTTATTTGTTCCAGACGACCAACACGCTAAGGAAACGGAAGAAGGTGCTCACCTGCTAACTGCAAGAACACCAAGATCACCCTACCCAACGGAACTCAATTGTCACTTGTCAGTCAGTTGAAATACCTGAGAATACTCTCTAATGCAGCTATACCGGTTCAACCCTCACTGATGAAAGATAATTTTTCCAACCACAAAATTCATCCACTGATGCGAAAACAAAACGGACTCAGGCAGAAGACCAAGCTTCTTCTCTATAAGTTCTCTGATTTCCCATCTGGTTCACGAAGACAAAAACCCACATGAACAAGCTGGCAATATCTTACGCATCTGCACAGGGTTGTCCCACGACAGGATTCGTATGAAACATAAGCGACAAGAAACTTTATGAGAAAGTCAAAATTAAACAACTAGACAGATACTTCATCCAATTCAGCTGACGACGCTGCCTACAGAATCTAATCAACTACCCGAACCCTCTGATAGGAGGATAGAGCAGCTGTAATCGGAGTTGCAACTGTTGTACCAATTTTTAAATTTTGACGTTTCAATTTGTATTAAGAAAAAACAGCTGGACAAAAATATTGAAGCTTTTAGTAGTTGTTTGTGCCGGGAAAAAAATTATTTATTAAAAGAAAAATATCGGAAACAAAAAAAGTGAATAATAAGCCCGTGATTGTTTTTCTTTAAAATAACACGTACAAAATAGCATATACAACACTTTTTCACTGCTGTACCAGCTCCAGTTCCAACTTCCAATTGCAGCACTTTATTGTATTCAGGCAGATAGCTGCCGATATTGTATAAAAAACTGCCGATATTCTATACAAATCTGTGGGCTGAAATTAGATTCCTACCTTTGATTTCGAAAATAATTCGTACAACTTGACTTCAACTGAAAACTTCAACCATCTGTTTTAATTCTTGAAAAGATTTGCTGTCTAAAATATTTACGAGTGCAGAGGATGAAACGTTGTATATCCTTAACGACAATGTCGGTTTATCGATAGTTTTTTTTTTCTATTAGAATGGAAGTATAAAAAATAAAAATAAATAAAAAAAAAAAAAAAATAATTTTTATGTGGAATAGTGCCAAGGAAATACTAAAAAAAAAGAAATTCCTCGAAATATTAAATATTTTTTTAAGGCTAAACAACAAAATATAGTATCTTTATTAAAAAAAAAATCTCCACTTAAAACTTTGTCCAAATATTTGTGTGCACATTTTGAATCTTAAAAAATAAATAGAATACTTTATTTCAGTTTACAGGAAACAGAGAGAGAAAAACAAATCACAAAAATATACAGATCAACCGGAAATAGCACGAGATTTCTAGAATAAAAAATAAAATAAATGTAACAAAACTTACATCAATATCAACACCCGGTAGTGGAAACACTTGCGCCGGTGGCATGTCCCTTGGGACATATCGATAGAATTCATATCCGTCCTTGTACCACTTCACCGAATACAGCGCCTCTCCATCCAAATCATATTTGCATCCAAGTACTGCATCCTCATAGCGCATAATGTGTTTGGGAATTCGAATCTCTGTCATGGATAGGCCGGTAGTAAGTACTGCAAAAAAAAAAAAAAACGAAATCAAAAAAACAAGAAAGGATATAATATAGGTACTATGTAGCAATATGAAAGAAAAAAATAAAAACAAAAAATAAAACAAGGATATTTTTGAAACCAGGACTTGTGAAAAAAAATAACTTTTTTTATTTGCTTTGAAAAGGCCTTCTAGAAGCTGCTGAAGTAATGCGCTTTGTTGAGATATATAGAAAAAACTGTGGAAGGACCTTATGTATAGATATACCCTACCAGGAGGAAAGTAAAACACAGGACGAACTTTGTTTTTCTCACTTTAATGGAATGATTGAGTTTGTGCCTTCTATTTTTTCTCGTTTGTTTATCCTTTCAGGGTAGGTTCTGAATTTTTTTTTTTTGGGAGTAATACTTGGATTTCCTTCTTTATTTTTTCCTATATGTGTACTGTCATTTCAGAAGGGTGGAAAGGATGAGTAATTGGAGAGTGCAGGGGTAAGTTCGTGGTATGATTTAATTTTGAAACATTCTCATGCACGTTTGCTTGTTGGATATTCTTCTTCTCTCCGACTGTCTATACTTCTCATATTTCTTTCTTATTAGCTTTCTTTTCCTGTTGTTGTTGTTGTTGTTGTTGTTGTTGTTTTATTTGCAAGATAAACATAGGTGGCTGAAAGTTCTTTGATTTTTTTTTTGTTGTTGGAAAATTCTAGCAATTACCAACTTGGAAAAAAAGTTAGCGGAAGAAAGCAATTTCCTTCAATTCTTTTAAGAGTTGCTTTTGACAGATATTTTGTTGTGTTTCTCTTTAGAGATGCACGGGTGTGTAGGTAAGTATAGTGGTTTTGAAGTTTTTGTTTTTTTTTTATGTATATATAAATTTATTTCAGAAATATTTTTTGAGGAATTCTTTTTTAATTGAAATGAAAATGAAATGGCATTGACATCAAACAAGAAATCTAATAACAAAAAAATAAGGAAGAATTCTTTTAAATGAAGAAGAAACGATTTTTTTTTTTAACTTTGTTAAGGTACTTATACATAGATTCTATATTATATCACAAAGAATTACCACTTCATGTCAAAATAAACAGTGTGATGAGATTTCACAATGTTGTCAAATTTGTGTGGAGAAATATGTTTGAATTTTACTTTCACACTTGCATCAAGACAAATCAATTTTCACATAACCTCAAATTCTCAAATGTGATAGAATGAAAAATGTCCAAGTTTATTAATTTACTAACATATTTTGTCACTTTTCGAATTTCGTATTTGACGCGAGTAATTTTGTCTTCCATTTTCTCAATTGAAGCTGGCTTATCCATGTTGCAGTGGCGTATTAAGGAGCGGGGGTCAAGGGGATCAATCCACCTCATGAGTCTTCAGTTTAACCATAAGTTACTTAATCATAGAAGGAATAGAAACAAATTCCATTATATAGCAAAGCGTAAACACATTGTGTCATCAAGAATTAAAAAAAAAAAATATTTTTTTTTCAGAACTTAATACATAATTCGAAATTGACTTGTTGGAATTTTATTAAACTAAGCACCGAGTAGTTTTTGGATATTATCTTGTAGATTTTAAATAAAAATATATTTTAATAACCAAAAATAACAGTACCTCCCATACAAGTGATCAAAAACAGGCAAAGAAAATCTCATTTTTCTCAAAAACGACTCCTACGATTTTTATAAAAAAAAATTTATGGGAGTGATATCCCTACGATCTATCATATTATTGGAGACAAAATTTTATCTATCGATTTAAAATGGTATCTATTATAGGATCATTTTTTTCGTTTTCGACTATCTCATTATTTATTAAACCGATTTTAATGAAATTTTTTACAAAAAAGCTTCTTATAAGTCTTAATAATATTGCATATTAAAATATGAAAAACAAAACAAATTTTGGATTTTAAAAACAATTATTTTTTGAAAAGTCGATATTTCGATGTAAGTAGATAATTTTTTGAAATATCCAAAAAATAATGTAGTGCTCAATTAACTGCTGTATTTAACTTTCAAGTCACAACATTGAAAATGGCTATTGACTTCAATTTTAAACCTAAAATTTATAGTTACAAAATAAAATAACTAAGAAAATAATTTTACTAAGTCAATGTACTGCAGTCACCAAATGAATGTAGAATTTACAGTTTGCACATTTTTTGATGGCTTTTTTCTCGAGGCTGAGTATCCAGGGTTAATCCAGGAGAAGGCAAGTAAAACTCTGGTTAAGAAGACAAGAACTCCCAATCATTTATTGGATTTCTTTACTTATCTTTATTTCAACAAAAATAAGGTTTTACAAAATAATACTAAATTGCATGGTATTTCATAAAATACAAAGCTATTTTAGTTTATAAGCTATAGGAGAAAAACCCAGCCTATGTGATTCACTTAGAAGAAGTGAATCAGAGATGTTCTTAGCAAAAAAGAACTCGTAAAAAAGTTTCAATAATGATTACAATAAAATCCAAATTCTAAGTAAAAAGACGTAGATATTACTCGTTTGAATTACAAAGTGAAAGTATTTTATTTCACACTTTTATTACAAATATAATAATTTTATCTTATTTGTAAACACAACTTTTATACAACAATGTCTTATAACAATTAAATAATTCAATTACAATATAGAAATATGTAAAATTTAGCATATACCAAAAACGTTTTAGCAACTTGATTTGAAAGCAAATTCAGTAAATAAATTTAAGTATGTTTATATGGTATAACATCTGACTGAATAAAAACAGAAAAGTTAATAATATTCTTATGGTAACTGATTATAACTTATTATAACTTTTTTGCAAATTACTTCATTTTTGAATCTTTAGAAATAACATACTTTAGTTATCACAAAGTCACAAAGATGTTAAAGCGTTTTTGCAATGATAAGAATGTTATGATAATAATGTTTAATGAAACAAAGGAACTTTCTTGAACGATAAAGCAAGCATTTTTGCAGTTTTTTTATAACTTTATATTAGCTATATACATTCACTTCTTGTTGCAGCTGTAGCATTTTTCAGTTTCAGTTTATGTTATTGATGTTGAATTTTGCTATCCTGGTGCTATAATAGTGTATATTTCTTATATTTTAAGGAATTTTGAAAGTTTCCTTTTTTCTATAAAAGTTAATGATACCTAGAATTTAATTAATAAGTAAATTATCTGAAATGATTCTTTGAAGGATAATTAAATAATACTAGTACGTCCAGCCCCCGAAACTCGAGTGCTAATAACATTATCGTCTAATTGAAAAACAACTTCTAGAAAATATATTGTAATTCACATAAAATTCTAGAAAACTTTATTTTTCGATGCATACGATTTTTGGATGTGGATACTCCAAAATTAAGTAAAAAATCGCAAGAATAATTCCATCATTTAAAAGCAGTCTTGAGCGTGGAGAAAAACTGAGCTAGTTATTTTATATGAGCTACTTATTATTATTTCCTGCAGCACTGAACGCTGCCGGGTTGGGTTTAGCCAATCCCAGAACCACTGGTCCCAACACCAACTCGGAAGTAGT
Organism: Epistrophe grossulariae; assembly: GCA_929447395.1. Taxonomy (NCBI): domain Eukaryota; kingdom Metazoa; phylum Arthropoda; class Insecta; order Diptera; family Syrphidae; genus Epistrophe; species Epistrophe grossulariae. Next base: position 22,212,774 of record OV839566.1, on the reverse strand, counting down.
CATAAAGACCAATTAAATTTATATTGAAAATAAAACTCGTCGAATACATTGATTCGTGTATTAAATATATCTATTCGTTAAGATGGTTAGTGAATTGGAGCGAGGAATATAAATAAAAAATTATTGTTCCACGCATCAGCTTAAACATCCCTCACACTACATCTACAATTTGAAAGCATTCCTCCTTTTTTGCTCACATTTTATTTCAATTTAAAAAACAACATCCAATGAGCGAGAGACACAATAGATTGCAGAATATTTCCATGCAAAACCAATATACTACAACTATACATAATTTATGCTTCCTCGCATTAAATTGACCAATGGCCGAAAATTCAACACAACAGAAAAAAATCCTCAGAAATAAGATTCTTCCCACAAAAATCCCTCACTCGAATTCACTAACCATCTTAACGAATATATTAAATGCACGAACCATTGCATTTAACGAAAATATAATAAGTGTTGTGAATAAATACTCGGTCTCGCTCTGGCTCTTGCTATGGTTCTCGCTCTCTTTGCACTTATAATGCAATTTTACTTTATTGTTTTTAATCTTTGTGGTAAAATTATTTAATAAATTTTTGCTTTGTGCACTTCTGTTCAAAAAAACCTTTCCATCGATATAGTTATAATTTATATACTTTCGGCTTTTGTAGACCGCGTAAATGGTACCCCAAAATTCGTGTTTGTCGTTTTATTATATTGATGATGATGATGATGATGATGATGATGATGATTAATAAAAGCTATATATCCTAGTTGGTGTTTTAACAACAGGTACAAAAATGATTGTTTTTTTAAAAATTCTAACATGGCAGCTTCTCGCGAAAAGGGAAAATAATTAAGCCCAACGGCAACATGGACTGGTCTTATTATGCATTATGCTATACGGAACACATTGGCGCATATTCATAGTCGTTTATAGACCCCAGTTTACCTTAGCCTGGAGTTTATCCAATGTAAATTAGATAGGATAAACACAGTATTTTTTTAGAAACAACTTAAACAGTGACTATGAATATGCCCCATTTTGTTTTAATAACAGAAATTATAAAATTCATCTGTTGTTGCAACAGTTAGATAAATGTTTAAGGTTTAGTTTTTATAACATTCATATTTTGTTTGTGTCAAAGCTTCGATTCAATGGTATTTTAAGAAACATGTAAGTTATAATATAAAAATTTACGTTGTAATGATTCTTCATGTAACAGCGCCATATTTATCGCCATTTTAATTTTCTATTTAAAAAACTTGTTTTAGATGTGAAATATTTAATTCAATTTTATTGATATTTTACACATTACTAAGAGTTTTTTTGATGCAAATTGATTTATATTGCAATTGCAAATATGAATCAATAATTTTTTTTCATCTTTGATGCTAAATTAATCTGTAAATGAATATTTTTCAAATTTTAAATTTTCTTCGGTTTTACTTTTTTTGGGTGGCGTGTGAATTTTACAGATGTAAAATATCAATGTTGATGAGAAAAATAACCTTCGATGAAATATTTCGGTTTAAAAATGACAAAATATTCGATTTACATAAATAAAGTTTTACCAAGATTACTTTTTACTAAGCATCATCATCATCATCATCATCATCATCATCATCATCATCATCATCATCATCATCATCATCATCATCATCATCATCATCATCATCATCATCATCATCATCATCATCATCATCATCATCATCATCATCATCATCATCATCATCATCATCATCATCATCATCATCATCATCATCATCATCATCATCATCATCATCATCATCATCATCATCATCATCATCATCATCATCATCATCATCATCATCATCATCATCATCATCATCATCATCATCATCATCATCATCATCATCATCATCATCATCATCATCATCATCATCATCATCATCATCATCATCATCATCATCATCATCATCATCATCATCATCATCATCATCATCATCATCATCATCATCATCATCATCATCATCATCATCATCATCATCATCATCATCATCATCATCATCATCATCATCATCATCATCATCATCATCATCATCATCATCATCATCATCATCATCATCATCATCATCATCATCATCATCATCATCATCATCATCATCATCATCATCATCATCATCATCATCATCATCATCATCATCATCATCATCATCATCATCATCATCATCATCATCATCATCATCATCATCATCATCATCATCATCATCATCATCATCATCATCATCATCATCATCATCATCATCATCATCATCATCATCATCATCATCATCATCATCATCATCATCATCATCATCATCATCATCATCATCATCATCATCATCATCATCATCATCATCATCATCATCATCATCATCGGTCATTTAAAAGCGCCCAAATAAATATATTGCTGATAATTATATCGATAAATGATAAACATAATAATTACTTATTAAAAGAATTTTTTAGTTTTAGTCATGTTGAATCCAACAATAGTTGCATTAACAAAATAGCTACTCAAAAATTCATTATGTAAAACTTTACGTCGAGTAGAATTTTGGTTGTCCAGTTGTTAATTTAAGTTGCATGTAACAATTTTCTGTTCAAGCAACATAACGAAAGCTATAATTGTTTACAAAATACTTACAAAATACAACCTAATCATAACAAAAATATTACGAACTTGTTACAAATTAACTGGGAAAATGCGGCTATTTGGGTTACAACTTACAATGTGTTATGAAACAATGTTTCCGAAATACCTGGACAATAAATTGATTGTTATATAGGAGTTATACATAGGTACCAAATGAAAACCCAAGTGTGCTACTCGGGAATTATTACAAATATAATAAATTTTAATAGAAAAAAAATGAAAAATTAAACATGACTTTCAAAAACAATAAAAAGTGAAACATAAATTGCAATTTTTGAAAACATTTACAAAAAGGGACACTGACATTATTCTTGACATCTTGATGATAAGGTTGCGTGAACATCTTAAGGTGAGGTTTTTGCAACAAGAGAAAATTATCCAAGGGCTAATCTGAAGGAAAAATAAGTGAAAAGCATTTACTTTTCCTGGTACACGAATACACCAATAAAAGAAACCTGAAACTAAGCTATTACATCTAAACAGTTGCTACAAACTTAAATCAGACAGAAATTTATCCTCTGCTCTTCTTTCTAATTTAAAAACAAGAAAATCATGAGTCAATCAGCATGAGTTTGTGGTTGTTTAACTGATATTGTAGAAATTTCTTACGTCCTCTTGTTTGATTTCCTGCTACAACATAGTGTGAACTTTAAAAGCAACGAAATAAATATAATTATTTTGAGTGATAACGTCAAATTCACTAAACTCTGAGTATAATGCATTGTGATATCGATGGGTACTGGGTATTATGTTCTGGTATATTATGTTTGTTTGATATATTATGTATAGGCTTGGTTTATGTGCAATGAGATGGATAGTAGATTTGAGTAGTTGCGGGTGGAAGTGCAACCGACGTGCTTTTTAACAATCTATTGGAATACAAACATAGAAATAAAATAAAATATAGTTGTAATTTGGAATTATTGATTTTGTTTATATGTGAAGGGCCAGTGCGCTCTTTTTCAAGGCACCCAAAAGTAAATATTTACACTTTTAAGGACGAAGATTAAGGATTCACAAATTGATATATGTCTCTAGTCTCGTTCAAATTCATTGCTTTATTACTCGCATTAATAATATAAGTTCATTGAATTTACTAAAGAAGGATTAGTATAAAAGGTGTCATTTAAATCACCTCTTATAAATATGCAAAACTTAAATGAATGATTTATCTACTCCTTTCAATTATTATCAAACCCATACCTAAAGAAAAAGAACAACACTATACCTACCGTCTTTATGAAAATATTTTATTTTGCTTTCAAAATCTCTTAAAGCTTTAATCCACATATAAATATAGATATAGCTATACTTATGTAGGTTTCTTATGTTATGTTTGAAAGGATATTACGAAAACCATATACACTGCATGGTCTAAATAAAAACAAAAAACTTCTTTGCCTTTATTATTTATGTATTATGCAAAACAGTAAATACCGCATCCATGGTAAATAAAATCTCCTATAGGTACTAGGTAGTCACATGAAAATATACAAGTAGGTTATAGGTACCTGCTCTCGTTCTTCCAATCTCCCCTCTCTCTTATTTCTATACCTATAAAGCTGATTGAAACCTTCATGCAAATAATATTATTTTCTTAGGCTTTTTGTTGAATTCTTAACCTATGTATATAACCGGTCATCATAACATTACCTCTATAAAATATTCCAAAAACCCAAAACGAACTTTTCGATCAATATAAGGTATAACTTTGCTTACCTAAATCATCTCTTCAAGTGAACAAAAAAAAAAAAAAGTTGAGAAAAAGAAAAAGAAGGAGCAAAGTCTTAAAAGTCCCAACTCTTTTCATGCAAAAAAGGACTAATAATAATATTCTTATATGTACAGGCACTCGTATAACCGAGCTAGGAAAATGGATTATTTGTCAAGGCATCTTATTGTAAGAAAAACAAAAATGCTAAAAAAGAATAAGAAAAAAAAAAAAAAACAACACTGACTTCCATTTTAGATCTTTCCAAGCAGCAATGCCAAATGATGCCTTTTCAAGTGGAGAACCCTCTCATCCAAAACCATTTGCCCATCAGCATTTTTTTTTTTTTTTTTTTGTATTTTCAGTGCAAGCTATATCGACGGCGCTTTTAAGTATTTACTCGAAAATGCCCGCGTGGCCTCCGATGTGCAGGACTATAACAGAAAATTGCAAACCAAAAAAAAAAAGGAAGAAAAGAAAGATTTTCGTGACGATGGCGACAGAAAATCATATCCTTTGGCATTTTGCGCAGCAGCAAAGTTCATTTGACTTTTGAAAAATTCCATTATACAGCTTTGTGCATTTTTTTCCAAGGACTTCTTCTTCTTCTACTTTTTTTTTTTTTTCTATCGTCATCTCTTCTCCCTATAACCTTCTTCAACCAACCATTGAAGAGAAAAGGTCCCTTGGTAACATATTTTATTTCGTTCATTCCTTACTAAATGTATATGTATATTTTTATGCAGATAATTTATGTACATTTTACTATTCCTGGGGAACAAAAATACCACAAAGTGTCCCTTTTTTATATTTACCACCCTCACTACCCTCCGCCCGACACCGCCGTGCGCCGTCACCACTGCCGGCCGCCATGGTTATAGTGTGAGCTGCTAGCGCTCTGGGAAAAGAAGAAACGAAGAGACATCATAAGATCGTGCCACAAGAATTGCCAAAACTTGCATAAATTTTCAAATTTAGACATTATGAATTATTCAGACATCCTTTATGAATCCTTCCAGCAGCAGTAGGTACCTATCCTACATAGTTACCTACACATATATAAGTGCTACCCGATTTGGTTATTTTGGTCGTGAGATGGTTTTTCTGAAAGTCCCCTTTGGGAGAACTATATATACTATATATACAGCAGTAATCTTCAAGGACAAACAAGACGCGAGTAGGTACCTTACCTATGTAAGTATACCTACTGCAGCGTTGAGTTAACACTGTTTTTTTTGTACCTACACTTCCACTTCTTCACACAACTATATACGGCTTTCATAGCCTTTAAGTAAACTTTTATAATGAAAAAGGTGTGTTAAGTGACAGCCTTAACACATCCTTTTATATATTTTTGTTTTTATTTTCTTCTTGGCATTCACAGGCAAAGAGGGGAACATTTTTTTTTTTGTTTCTCTTGAAAAGCCACTTTTACCTTTCTTTGTCACTTTAAGGGATACCTATTAGTTTTGAAAATAAACTGGTTTAAGAATATTTTTTTTAATGAACGCCTTAAAAAATAATTCACATTTAAATATACAAAAAAAACAAACTATATCCGCTAATTAGACAAATTTTTGTGATTTAAATATTTCATTTTGATTTGATATTTTGCATTTTTAAATGCAATAGTTGATGGAAAAATTCAAAATTTTGAAAATAATATTTTACATAGTTTTATAACCTTAAAAGAAATGTAAGCGCTCATTTACCAATAAATTTTACAGAAGAGTTAGTTGTGGAGTAATTTGTTTTCTAGCTTTGACGAATTGTAGCTTATTTAGTTAAAAAAATTTTGAAAACCTTTGCAGGCTCAAATCGATATGGTTCAAGAAAAAAATGTGCGTAACTACCGGGACTGGCGGTGAAGATTTGTCGCGGAAAAAAGGTAGATCGCAATGGCAAAAAATTTAAATACCCATCCCATAATCCCTTTTATACCATAAAATCTGAACACATATCGACATTATTCATTTCTATTTAATGGTTAAAAAGGATCGTTGTTTAGTTCCATAGCTCGATCACGACCTATAAGGTAGAATTTTTCACGTTGAGATAATTTTTGTAAATTAATTTTAATGAAAACGTGTAAATGTGTACCTACATTTTATTTTTTTTCTGAATTTTTTACAATTAATACATTTAAAATATATTAAATATTTAGTTATTCAGTTATTTAAGTTCAAAAAAATCGATAGAACTTTGTTGCTCAAGTGTAAGGCACTTGGGCGTAGGAAGGTTCTAAGTTACTGATTGAACTTTATGTCACGATTTTCATATAAATTCAACATGACAATTGATTGGAATAATGGGATGACTTGGAGCAAGAAGGTTTTATCTACATCGCTAAAAGATTCTACGAAATAATTTAGTTTTCTTAAGTACGCAAGGTTCTATCTGGCTAGTTAGAACTTTGTGAACTTAGAATTAAACAAGAATTAAATATAGAACTCAGTTTTCTGTTTTTTCTTCAATTATTTCCGAAACCGTAGGAGAAAGAGAGATGTGGATAGCGGCAATCGAAAAAGCATAATATATCCTTTTTAGTACAATGCAATATATAACTCAATTTTGTCAAAAATGTCAGTTAGAACCTTGTTGTCCTAAAGTCGCGTGATACCAATGAAAATAAAATGCTTTTTAACCTTTAAGCGAAAATGGTAATTTTGTTTTCGTATCCTCTCGATGAATGATTTCTTTTAACTATATTTCCTACACCTATACAGCTTAAACGTTTACACATTATCAAAAACACATAAACGAAATTAAATTCAAATTAAAATTGAAATATTTTCAAATAATTCTCTCGAACGAATGATGTACAGTACCAGGTTCGTGCATTCAATAACCTAGTTTTATTATGGAGACAACAACCCTTCGCGTTAGATTCTTACCCATATTTATGACCACTTCCGCTCCTTTTACCTATATATTTTAATTTTCCCCATACCCAGAGCATATGGATGTTTACACGTCAAAAAGCATAAGTATAGCACGAACTAATACACTTGGCCATTCTACTGCGCACTGCGCTGATGAATTTCGTTTTTTTCGCGCCGCTGCCAGTTATATATCGCTATTAGGGATCGAGAATTTTGAAGCTCTATTTCCAAATAACAACAAAATAAGACAAACTTGAGTTTTCTCAACATTCCACGATCCTTTTGTCCTGTTCATTTGGATTGTATTCTGTCGTTTCACTTACTAGAAAACGTTCGTTTGGCAGTATACACGTTGATACCGACAGTGTAGATAACATTAAGCAATCGACACTTTTAATAAATTAATCAGATTCTTCGTTAGTTTTCAAATCTCTCTCTAAGATCTATGATATAGCTAGATGTCTAAAAATGAATTGTAAACTTAAAAAATGAGTAATCTTATATGATTTTAACTTAAGGATTTAATTTCCCTATTTGTATCTGTCTGACAACTATTTTCTTGTATTCGCTCTTAATGTCAACAGTTTCAGCAATTTTTCGATGCTTCATTAATTCCAGAAAATGCCTATTTTTCAGCTTGAATCCTTCTAAGTTCATCCCGGTTAAACTGTAAATCTTAAGCCAGATTCATATCTTGTACAAAAAATCTAAATTTACTTTTTTAAATTCGTGGCTCAAAGAAAACGAGAGTTGGTAAACCAGATTGATAACCTTTCCCTATATTTGGAAAAAAAAAATGAAAAATGTTGATTCGCTCCACAATTTTGAAGCTATTAATTGTGTATAAAAGAATTATTTATTGTCTTTCAATATGTAGCCTCGGCTTTGGAAAGTTGGCACACAGCAGAAGATATTTTAAAAAATGTACCGTTATATATTTTCAGATTTTTTTCTGAAATTTCTTATCCGTTTAAATTTTCTTAGATAAACTAATAATTTGATTAAAACAAATTTGGTGTTATTTTAATGGTATTAAATGTATCTTTCAATATGCAGTAGCCAAAAATCACAATTCAGTAAGATTTCGAAAATATATTGATTTCAAAAACAGTATAAAAACAGATTTTCAACTTGTTTTTTCTTATATGCATTTAAATAATTTTGTTCGTTTAATGATCTTTACCGACAAATTGATACATATCCCTAAATTGGAATTCAGTCAAAAAAATTAATTATTAACAGTATATGTTATTTAAAACAATAATTTTTTAAAACCTCTACCTAAAAAAAATTATCAAGATTTTATCTCAGACACAAACCATTTCATACGTTTTACAAATATTTCGAAAATTAAGGTGAAGGGCTCTTAAGCTATAATTTCCATAGCGCTTTTCAAATTTTTTGGCGTTACTTTCTGATGTTTTCATATCATTTAAAGTTTCCTATAAGCAAACGGTAATATGTAGCTCACATATATCATCAACAGATTTAATATCTTCTGAAATAGTGTTTCAAAATCAACCTTCTTTTAGAAATTGTAAATGGTTTTTGTATTGCAGAGGCAATAATATTTGATGGTTGGTAATTCTTGCTGGTGATAAATATAGTGAGATTCAAAAAAATGATCGGAACAACTTGACCGATCAAAAAAGATATATTTAAGTCATAAGCGACAAAATTCAATTTGCGAGATCATTAGAAGAATGAAGTAATTTTTTCCTGTAGTAGGAGAAGCTGTCGGAAATAAACCTCTCAAAATTCTCACATCGAATATGCTGGCCGTCTTGGTCTTTCTTATACTCACGTATCGAATGCAATTTGTAACTTGCTCAATATAGTAGCTGTAACTTGCATTTCGTCCTTTAGAGCAGTTTAGAATTATGCAGCTTTGTTTAACTGGTTAAGTTGAAAACTCATAGAGTTGGATTGATCCCTCCGCTCTATAAAAGCAACAGATCACAGTACACATAACTATGGGAATGTATATTGCGAATCTTTGAGAATCTCTGTGATCCGCTGTGAGAATTTACAAAAACAAAACACTAGAGTTTCTTGTCTGCTGAAGAGAATAAAAAATTTAAGAATCTCGGTGACTCACTTTCACAATTTACAATAACAATTTATACGTGTAAATTGTTTCTTCCAATGCAATGGCCTCTTTTAAAACATTCGCAGAATTGGACGCAAATGAAAACTCGGAAAACCTATACATTTTATCTTCAATCAGCAATATCAGTTCATTTAAGATAAGTTCATCATCTGTCAAAATCGAAGAAAATGGCGGATCTAGTGGCAGCCTATTGTCTATTCTATTATAAATATTTTCTAGTTATTAATATTACGGTGTGCAGTTTTTGACGGCCCTCGAATAGTAATTTTTAATTTCTGAGACTTTCAACTTTAAAAACAAGCTGCGTACTGTAATCTTCATTATGTGCACTGTCGTCGATGATGATGTTCATCGTTTTCGTTCCCTTATAATATTCTTTGGTGCACTGAGTTGCAGCCGGTCGATGCAGTGGTTGAAAAGTTTGTATGTCTTGATCCGATTTTTGGAACCGAAATGGTGTACCTACCACATTAATGACTCGGTCACAGCTGTAGCTGAATATGGTTTTTTAATTTGAAGTAAAGCTGATCTAAATTGTGAATTTTCAATCACACGTATAACTGTGACTGTGATTTAAAATTCGGCGCATGGACATAAGGCCCAGAGACATACAGCCTAATTTTTATTTTTTATACGTGCCAATTGAGTGAGACATAAAGTTCAAAATGAATTTGGGCCTTAACTCCACCCAAATGAGACCCAAGCCCCAAATAAGAATGTTGGGGGTTATGTCCAAGGAAATAAAAAGGGTTGGGGTCATTATTCTATAAGTGCCAAAATTCAGTTTCCAAAATTCTGTAATTTAAAATTCTGGAAATCTAAAATTCTGTATTTCAAAATTCTGGAAATCTAAAATTCTGTTTTTTAAAATTCAGTAAAACCATTATTCTGTATTTCAAAATTCTGGAAATTATAAAAGAAAAATTGTTTTGATAATGAAAAAAAGTGCGCACTTTTTTTCATTATCAAAACAATTTTTCTTTTATAATTTACAGAATTTTTGAAATTCAGCATTTTGGAGTTCAGAATATACAGTATTTATAATTTTCCAGAATTTTGTATTTACAGAATTTTGATATACAAAATTCTGGATTTACAGAATTTTGGTCATACAGAATTTTGTAATACAGAATAACGACCCGTTCCCAAATAAAAACTACCAAATGATAAAAAGAAACTTTGCATGCACCCAACCTTGCACCTACCCCATATCCTATAGTATGCTCAAGCAGGGGGGGTTGCAGGGGGCAGCATGCCCCCCATACATACGTCAGTGCTAGCACTGTATTTAGGTATGTAAGAAAGCAAAGTATCAACAAAGTGAAAATTTTATGCCTCTTAAAATTTTGGGATTTGTGTCCCATTTTTAACAAAAAAATATTTGGGGCTTGGGTCTCATTTGGATGGGACTTAAGGCCCAAATTTAATTTGGGCTTTATCTCTCACTCAAGTGGGACCTAAGCCTCAAAAATAAAAATTGGGCTTTATGTCCCTGAGTATTATGTCCCTGAGCCTTAAAATTCATTGTGATTCTAACCTGTGATAGCAATTTATGAAGTAGGCAATTTTTTTAACAAAAAATCATAAGTTGTGCTCTAGGTTGTAAGGAGTTTTTTAAGAAATTCCAGCATTCTAAAGTATCAGAATTAAAAGAAATCTCCAAATATAAGAAAAGTAAGCGTAGCCATACAAAATTCACATGTTATACTCTTAGTTCTAGAGAGCTTATCTGGAAAATTATTTTCAGAATAAAGAGAAACTAAAAAAATGAAAAAGCAGGCGTGATTGAGGGTGGAATTCTAACAACAAATTCTTTATTGCTAAGTTCTAGAATAAATTAACACCACATCTAAAGATATATTGTTTTTCTGTTGTGTTAATTATTATCTTTGTTATAATTTGTTGCACGCAAGAATAAATGACTTAAGAACATGAAATAGAAAAAAATAAAGAAGATGTTGTTCAAGTTGCCAGAGGAATATCCAAAAAACGCTACATACCAAGTTAATACAAAAATGGGCTAGGAGATTAATGTCGTAACTTTTACTCTAATAGATTTTTGCCAGTTTACCAGTTAGTAAACAATGAGGTAGAAAACTTGATAAACCTTTGCAAATAAAAGAGACTTGTAATAAACTTTAAAAGAAAAGTTGTAACTAAATTTTTAACAAAATTTAACCAAATTGTAACCAAATCTTAACCAAAGTTTAACTAAATTGAAACCAAATTTTAACCAAATTGTAACCAAGTTGTAACCAAATTTTTACAAAATTCTAACCACTTTTGTAACAAAATTATAACCAAATTGTGACCAAATTATAACCAAATAAAAGAGACCTGTAATAATGTTTAAAAGAAAACTGAAATAAAATGTTGTAACCAAATTATAACCTAATTGTAACCAAATTGTAACCAAATTTAAACTAAATTCTAACAAAATTGTAAACACATTGTAACCAAATTATAACCAAATTGCAACCAAATTGTAACCAAATTATAACCAAATTATAACCAAATAGTAACCAAATTGTAACTAATAGTACAAACACAATAGTAACCAAATTATAACCTTATAATGATGTAATCACTTAATAAAAAATAAATCCGTAAAGAAAAATCTATGATTCGTCGATGTAACATCATTCAGTCTTATGGGCAAAAAGCTCAAAACAATATAGGTTTTTAAACTTAAGCTTAAGGTTTTATTCGAAATAAAACAGACTTATGAGCAAGATTTAAAGACCCATAATTCTTTCAATGACTCGTTTCTAAAAATCCTTCCATCCAAGGAGTAATGAATTTTGTCATTCTTTTTTTTTGTTTTATTTATTTTTTGTGTGTGCGCACACGTGAACCACATTCAAACGCACACCATAAAAAATCACTTTGCCGTAAGGACAAAAATGATTTTTCCCAGCTTCAGGTGCATGATAACAACATCGTTTTTTTTTTTTTTGTTCTCCATAGAGACAAAGCAAAGATGTTTATTTTGGCTCCTTTGCAACTATCAACTTTATTTTTAAGGCGCAATATCATCGTCTTGGTAATTCTAAACGTTTTGCCCTTTTGTCCAATCTTCGACACATATAGCATCATCGCAACCATTATTTTGTTGTGTTTGTCTTTACAACATGATGGTCCTTAAAAAAGAAATCCTTAAAAAAAAAATAAGAAACAAACTTATAAATAAAAGCCTAGGCAAGTTAGGAGCAAGACGATAACGAAGAACACGAATGAGACTCAGAGGAAAAAATAAAAAAAAAAAAAAACAAAAAAAAAGGAATCCTGAATAAAAATCAAAATGAACGCATAATGAAGTGCGATTTGGTGTCATAAACTTCCTTTTGAAGGCGAAATTGTGTGAACTGTGAACCGAGAAGTGGAAGAAAAGCCTTCAAAACACTGAGCGGCTGAGTGAGCCGAACGAGTGAATTAATGTGAATTGGGGTGCGAGGTGCAGGGATGTGGCAATGGAGGTTGGTTGGTTTGGTTGGTTGGAACTCTTGGAACACTGTGTCAGGTAGAGTGTAAATATTTAATTTGGAAATGTCCTTATTTTTTTCTTTTTTTTTTGCTTGCTTGCTTTTTGAAATGTCTTGTGTACATCCTCTGGTTTCTGGATATACTCTTGTACGTATGTATCTACTATATACCTATCTTGCTTGCCAGCTTTTCACTATACGTTTAGGGAATATGTCTTGGCCCTACTTGTGTTAAATTATTTTTTCATTAGGTGAATTGAAGGAGCCTTAGCACAAGGACCACAAAAGCAAATTTATGGTGTGTGATTACGTGTCGCGTTGGTAAGGATATAGATACACTTAACTCCAGGACATCTCTATGTTTATCCAAAGCACATGAAAGGGAATTTCCCTAGGCTTTCAATTTGGTCCTTTGTACCTACATACATATAATATAAGAACGAAAAACACAAGAAAAAAAAGTTTTTTTTTTTTTGTTTTAGTAGGTATTTCTGGGATTATAAATGTATTGGGGGTTTTTACGACCATCATGAGGATAATGCTAATCCTGTTGGCAGGTGGTGGAAGTTTTTGGCTTAAATTAACTATTTAAATTTTATACGCACGTGGACCTCAGGCATGGACGACTGTTTGTTTTTTTTTTTTTATTTTTATTATTTTATTCAATGTTTTACAGAGTATATTCATTTCAGGAGCGTGAAACCCTTGAGATTGTCTTAATGGTGGCTGCTTTGAGGTTTAATTATGAAACGCTCCGCAATTGTTTTTTTTTTTTTTTTTTTTGGTTTTTTGTCTGCATGATGGAGAAAGATGTTTTTATACACTTTTTGTCTTTGTTTTATTTGAAAGCGATTGTGATTAATTAATGAATGGGGATTGTTTCATTTTTTTTTTACATAAAATGACTAAGCGTTTATGAATTTTTAAGCAATGCCATTGGGGATTTGCACAAAGAGATGTATATAAGTGATAAAATCTGAAATATTATTCAGCTGTCTGTTACATGTACATAAATTTCGTGTGCCACATCGAGGAACATGACAAAAATTGAAAGAAATGAGCCTTTGGAGGGATTTATACGAATTGGTGTGGTTTTAAAAGTGTTGGCAGGCAACAACATTATCATCATGTGGGAATAAGATTTCCCTCTTGTGAAATATAATTCAGGTTTTTATGATGAAAAACGCTTCACTTTAACTAAAACGGCAATAAGGCACAAACATATTTTGTTAATGATACTTATGCTTTGTCTGCGAATGTTCATTTTAATTGAAAAACTTTTGCTCAACAAGGAGTATATCAAATCTTTAAGTACATAAGCTGTGACTGGATTCAGAAGATGATGTTTACTATATACTTTACCGTACGATCATAGCTTTATCGCAATGAATTTCATATTTTTGCATATTGCAGTGAATCAACAGCTTTCATAATATGCAATCGAGTCTCACAATTTTGTTAGTTTATCTGTCTGTCCTTTCTGATGCAGCCTAAACGGATGCGTGTCGATTTTCTTTAAACTTATTATGCGGTACCTACCTAGCGTTTTTGGGTATTCCACCGACACGAGTTTTTATCATTTTTTTTTTTAAGATCAAAAATAACGGTACAACATTTTTAGCAATTATAATTTTCTCTCTTTTTCCTCTACAGTAAAAAATCTTCAAAAGGCACTTGATTATATTCGGTACCAAGTATAGCATTACTTTGTTCTGGTCAGACTTCTTACCCAGTATAGGTAACCAACACATTTTCCATATTTTAGGTTTAGTTCTTTTCTTTTTAACGTGCTATTTCCATTTAAGCTTGTTATCCAAAGTCATTCGAAGATATTAAGCAGTATTAGCAACTCACAATAGGTACAGCTTTACTGTTTACGGCTGCTATCAACTATCCAATCTCGCTTTAGGCCACAACATAGTTGTTCCACTGCACTTTTAAAAATAGTTGATGACATACGACAAGAAATAGATAACAACCTAATTACGGCGATGGTTCTGCTTAATTTTACAAAGGCGTTTGATTCTGTTCCTCGTATACTACTCTTGAAAAGGTTAAAACACAATTTTATCTCTGAAAATTCAGCTGTTTTTCTCATTAAAGAATATTTATCTGGAAGAACCCAAGCAGTTCTGACAAATAACAAGCTATCCGATTTCCTCCCAACGCGTACTGGTGTACCCCAAGGCTCTATTTTGGGCCCTCTTCTTTTTACCCTTTTGAACCACGACTTACTTTTGGTTCTAAAATATTGCAAAATCCACATGTATGCTGATGATGTTCACATTTATTTGAGCTACATGATCATGGCATGGTTGAAGATACAACCGCCAGAATAAATGAAGATTTGACGCGTATTGTAGAATGGTCTTACCAGAACCTTTTGAAACTGAATTCAAAGAAATGTCAGGCTATTATTGTGAGTAATACAGCGGTCGAAACATCATACTTTCCAAATGTCGAACTAGATGGCTCTACTCTAGTATATGTTGAAACAGTAAAAAACTTAGGAGTTCTATTTAATCAAAAACTGTCATGGGATAATCATATAACTTGCGCATTGGGAAAAACTTACGCCGCACTCCAGGCTATAAATTTAGCTGGCCGCTTTCTGCCAATGTCCACTAAAATGACAATAGCGAAAACCCTTTTGCTTTCTATTTTATTGTATGGTAGCCTGATCTTCTGTTGTTTAGACTGCAGAAGTAGACGAAAATTGGAAGTTGCCTTCAACAATATTTCTCGCTTTGTTTATGGTTTAAATTGGTTTGACCATGTTTCTGGAAGTGCAAACAGTATTTTTAACATGCCCTTAAGCAAATTTCTTGATTTCCAAGCACTAGTGTTCTTGTTTAAGTTGATTCAGAATAAAGTTCTCGAATATCTCTTTGAAAAGATTGTGTTTCCAACATCTGAAAGAAGTAGAGTTCTAATTACACCCCGGTTCAGCTATCTTAACTCGAAGCGACAGTTCTTTGTGTACACATTGGGTCTATGGAATTCTCTTAATTTAGTTTCATTTAGTTTAATACGCCATTTGTTGTCTTCCATCTCTTACTTTCTCGGTCACATCTTGCATTTTTTTTTTCTATAGCTTTCCCAACTTATTTATCAGTCACAAAAATGGCAGTTTCAACTGCAAGAGTGGCCATGATATCAATGCTGTCCATTGGAATATCCCTATAGTATACATAACAAACTGAGCACAGTAAATGGAAGATCTCCAATAAAGACGATACAAATGTATCGGAGATAAAGAATTTTCTTGGCCTATTGATTTGTATGGGGATAGTTAAGTATCCAGCAAATTTCATTCTTTACTCAAAAGGGAGAGTGGCTTAAGTTCATTTCTGAGTAATCGGCTTGTTTCCATGTCACCTGGAAGCCACTTTTTAGTTTTGTTAAAACGATCTAATTTAATGAAAATAACGACTTATATTTCATAACGTGCAACTGTTTTATGTCTAACTAGGCCTATTTAAATTCATTTAAAATAAAAACTTTATGCTAAGGAAAAAAGCCCATTCATTTAGATTGAACTGTTATAAACAATGTCTGAATAAAGTTCTGATTAGTTACTCGACACATAAATACTGGCACAGGGTCATAAGTCACCAAGAGAAAAACTTCCAATTGCCTTTTCACGACTTGAATAGGTTATATAAATGCAAAAATATTATTATTTGGTTTGTGGACTTATGACACTGTTCCAATATATTTATTTGTCAAGTAACTAATAACAACTTTACTCAGACATTGTGAAACAAGCCCTTAATATAGAAAATGAGGTCTCAATGCCAGTTGTTGCTTACGAAACATTTTCAAGCTGTAATAATGGGCTTTCTGCCATAAACGCCGAAAGTTTGAAGAGGACAGTGGAATGGGGAAATACATCAGAGGAATCAATTTACGAAGACAGTGATGAAAGTATTAAGGACCCAATTTTTTGCTTGCCAAAAAGGTCAGCTCGAAGCAACTTTTTAGATTCCGAAATTGAAGAAAAGGCGATGCAAGTAGAACTAATTATTATTTTGGAAAAAATATTCTGTGGAAGATAAGAAAACAAAGCGCTCAAGGAAAAGAGGGAAAACTGCTCAAATTCGCCAGTTCACATATAAATATAGCTATTGCCTATTTCCTTCATCTAAAAGGGATCAGAACACAAGTTTGCAGAAATGTTTTAAAATAACTTTGGATGAAACTGATCGCTTTTTGAAAACTGTGATTTGAGATAGCGTCTCCAGGTACTGTAATAATGCAAAATATACGAGATAGATCAACTCCGACTAACAAAATATCAGATACAAAACAATGAGGTCCTGGAGCATATCAAGAGTATTCCCGCGTATGAGAGCCATTACACTCGTAAGTACTCTTCTTAAAAATAATTCGACAGCAATCTCGGTTTAGCCCTATTGTATAAACTTTACACTGAAAAACTAAAAGTCCAATATCCATAACCAAACCATACTGACTTTTTTAAGAATTTAAACATAAAATTAAAAAAACTGAAGACCTGCACAAAATGTACGTTACACACTGGCTATACGAAAATCAGAAGCGACAGGATATGATCACATCGAGATAGAATTGGAACAGAAAGAACACCTTGCAGATGCTGATATGAATTAAAGAAGAGGGATATTGAGACTGCAATAAATCTATAAACTACAAAAGTTTTTGCCTTTGATTTTCAGCAGCGCTTTCCTACTCCATATCTGCAATCATCTATATCTTTTTATAAAAGACAGTTATACACTTTCAATCTTAAAGTACATGACTGTGTTGAAGGAACTCCACATTGCTATATATGTGGCATGAAGGCGAATTTTGCACCTGTTCTAATCTAGTTTTATGGCAGTCATAATGAGGTGACTTAACTTGACAATCATATCCCTGTATGGGTCCAAAAAATGTTACAAAAGCTGTTTGATAACAAAAAGATCAAACAATTGTTTTGTTTTTATCCAATCAAGAATTGAATCAGCTTTTTTACTTATAGAGTTTATGTGTTGTATGAACTCGAGTTTCGGATCACTTAGAACACTAAGGCCCAGTTTCACACTCGATTAAGTGCCACTTAAGTGCCAATTATAGAAAACTAATGCACAATTTCACAGTGTAAACTTATCGGAATAAGTGACACTTAAGTCTCCCATGTTGGCCACTTAAGTTCCACTTACTTAGACAGTAAAACTGCGGCTAAAGTTCCAAAATGGGAAAATTAAGTGCCACTTATTTTGTTAAGTGTGCACTGTGAAACTGGCCCTAAGAACATTTATATCCTTTAATCGCGACAATAGTACACCATTAAACAAATAATTGACAGAATTTATACAAAACTTTCTCATAAGACTAATAGTTTTACATTTATCAATGCTAAGAATTAAACATTAAATAAACACACCAGTAAAAAAACGAATTATAAGACCACACATACAACTCTTCGCACTCGCGGATGTTTCCAATAGTTTTGAAGATTGTAACATCGTCCACAAAAATGAACTTTGAATAATTTAGAACTGACGGTAAGACGTTGATAAATAATATAAAAAGGACGGGTCCTAAATGTCTACCCTGTGGTTTTCCACAAATAACCATAAACTTAATTCAAGTAGGTCAAAGTTTTTGTATGTTTTTTTTTCAAATTTATCACAGTTTTAAGTATCACAGTTCAAAGCATCACAGTTGTAAGTATCACAGTTGAAAGTACTTTGAAAGAAGTCCGAAAAAAGTTGCGTTATAAATTAAGACTTATGACTGGAAATGTTGTTTCACCGATTTCATTAAAAATTTGAATACTATTTTGTAATAAGTTTTAACAATATTGCATATCAAAATTTTCAGAAAATTTCAATTTAAAAAAATAATTTTTTTTTAAATTCGACAGTTTATTTATTAAGCTGATGTATTTCTTTTTTTCAAATTGATTTTTTAACTCCGCTTTAAAAAATCTTAAAAAATGGTTTACAATTTTTTTTTTTTTTTAATATTTAAAAATTAAAAAAAAAATACTCATTTTTTTAATTCTTTTTCTCATAAATTAAGATAATTTTTGAATCTGAAATACACACTTTTACTTGAAGTGATAACATTAGAAAATTATTCTACCCGTAGGATTTTAGGTATATGTATTAATTTTTAACGTTCTCACATAAAAAAACGCTCATACGCCATACATAATTCCTCAAAGAAAAGAATATTTGAGTGAAACCGGAGGAGGAGGACAAGTTATCACCCCTGTCCTGATTTCCGATGGGTTTTAAAATCCTTTCGTTAAATAAATAAAAGATATTATTTTAAATAATTATTATTATTATAATAATATAATATTATTATTTTAAATAATATCTTTTATTTATTTCATGAAAAAACACGTTAAAAATCTCCAATATCAAATCCTTTCGTTCTCAAACTGTAGTTGTTTTGAAATTCTTTTTGATTTCAATGCTTGCGGAATGAGTGTGCTTTGATTTTTTACCGTATTGAAAATAATTAACATTTTGTCGCCCGAGAATTGTTTTGTCGTATAAACCATTTGAGCAATTTTGGGAAATCGCATTTTAAGTTTCGCGTTTAAATAAAAAAGAAACTGACCGATGAAGTTTTCTACAATTTTAATAAAATTTTATGTGGAAAATCTTCTTTTGATTAAGGTATTCCAGATTGTTGAGTCGCTTTTAGTTTTTAATCTATAGAGGATTATCTCCAAGATCATTTTGTCGTATACGCCACGAAAATCAGTATTTTGTTCGATCCCCATACACATACGACAAACTAAACACAAATGCGTTAATTGAATGCAAAACCGACCGAGCGATATTTCCGATTTTTTTTATTGTGGCTTTTAACATTTTAACATCTGGTTTTTAGTGTTTGAATACAAATTGATACGAGGGTTGAATATTAAAAACAAAATTACTAGAAAATAATGTAAAATTTTGAACAAAATGAGTTTGAAAAAAACTTTCTTCATTTTTTTTTAAATTTGAGTTTGAAACTTAATTTTTCCGAAACTATTGCATACAAAAAAAAATTTTAAAACGGAATTAATGGATTGATTTTTGGGTTTAAAAAAGGCATAACATGACATTGTAAGTGATGCGGTTGATTTTTAATAATTTTGTTTGTAACTAAAAAAATGCAGTTAATCCTATATACGTACGACAAAACAATATTAAAAAAAATATCGCGGAAATACATGGATATTTTGTCGTAAATGCCAAAATTTGGCGTTTACCACAAAACAAAACTAAGGGATGAGTTATTTTGTGTGGATATACGACAAATGCATACTGATTTTCTCAGTAACGGTAAATGATAGGTCAAATCTGATTTCAGAAATGGAAAGAGGACCTTTCAAAACATAGAACTGCATACCCACTTTAAAAAAGTGCATTTTGGCGTTTACGACAAAACAATTCTCGGGCGACGAATTTTGGAAATTAATTTTAGTTTTCGTGTCAGAATTGAATTTACGCGAGTTATGTGTATAGTTTTTATTTAAAGACTGCTTTTGTTTTGTTTTTGCTATATTTTTGGTGATTATTTAATTTTTTTCATAAAATTTGAAGTTCCGAATTTTTTTTTTACTGATTTTGAATCTGTGCGGAAATCAATTACTATTACAGATTTCATTCGGAACGGAAATCAGAACAGGGGTGATTACGAAATTTTTTCTAAAGAAATTTTTGTTTTACTACGAATAACATCTTGAATTCAATCCATATTTTCTAATTGATAGCTACGAATTGGAAAAGTTTCAAGTTGAATTTTAAAATAAAATTGATACAAACATTTGTCATTTAATTTCGAAAACATCGCAAACTTCCAAATTTTCGTTTTGTGAAGTTTTATACGAAAGTTTGCAATTGAAAGTCATGGTTAAAGCTTGCATTCATCAAACCATAAAATACCTATATGACATATTTTGTATAGTGCACCACTGTACCAAGATGACAGGGTTATTAGTAGAATATGTGCGACCATATAGTAATCCAACCATCCACCATGGCTAGAATTGCAGTAGGTACTGCAGCCACAATGCACAATACATTTTGGTGTTGATGATGATAATGTAAATGACTTTTGTGATGTGATGCTAGGAATGGATAAGAAAGTAGTCGTGGATCCTTTCACAACCAGGAGGTATACAATGTCCTTTTGCATATTTTATGCTCTACCTCTATATGTACATATATGTTTTCCATTGTTTTCTTTCAGTTCTGATGCTGGAAAAGTTCATTTCAAGAATGTAAATAGAACCATTGTCCAAGAGTTCTACACCTTTCTTTTTGTTTAGCTATCTGTAGGTATATGTAGGTACATATTTAACCAACCAGTATACATGTATTTCACATTAGAATGCAACCGGCCTTCCTTTCCGAAAAACCCTATCTCGCCTTTTATATAACTCTCTTCTACCCCGCCGCGCCGCCGCCACCCGCCGTCCTTGTCCAACAAAAAACCAATGCAATTGTTGGTCATTGTTCTATAGGGAGGGGATCACCATATCCAAACAGTCGTTCGTTCATTCATTCGTGGTGATGGTAATGGCTGTATGAGGTGGTGGTGCGAACTGCCACTGCCACAACCACTGCCAGTTGCCACTGCCACTGCCACTGCAACTGTTCGCTGTTCCAATTTCATGCGAGCATAACTCAATGGGACGTTTTCCATTTTTAGATACAATTGTTGTTTTTTTTTTTTTTTTTTCTGTGATGTGGATATATCTTGCGGGTGTAGCACGTACATACATACACTAACACTAGATATAGATATATATGTACATATATGTGATGTGTGAGTCTAGTGTAGTGTAGCATACAATTTGTTTTGGTTGAATGCAGTGTCTGGTGTTTTTCTAAGGACAAAAAATATTTCATTCCATATGCAGTGTCATTATTTGTTTGCATGACCCTCAAGGGGGTTGGAAAAATAATTTGCAAAATGGACAGTTTTCCCCCAAGCATTGCCAAAAATTGCATAAATCTCTGTATTTTGTTTTTTGATGTTTATGTTGTTTGTTTGTTTATTTTTTGTTGTTGTTGTTTGTCAACGATTTGCTTTCATATTTCAAATGGAATAGTTATTTTTATTATATGTTTCATCTAGCCTTCACAGGTATAAAATATCCCTATGCGGTTGGGATTAAATTGTGAGTACAGTATATTTGAGGTTATTTATTAGATGAATTAATGGAAGTTGTACAAGGTCATTAGATCATAACTATATAATATTGCAGGTGGAAATAAATTTTTGAATTTTTGTTTGTGTCATCATGAATAAAACTTAAATATTTCTATGTTTACCTTGTACAAACAAAAACTTGAAATACTTAGACATAATTAAGAAAAACAGTTGGTAAAATAAAAGCCAATGTTTTATAGAAAGACACCTTTGGCTTGATGTGAATCAGAAGTGGTATTTCACTTGTTTATATCTCTGTTTTATGGAATGAGTATGACCGGTGGAGTTATGCAAACAATTTTATTTTATTTTATTTAGGAGTATGTACCTGGTGAAAAAAATGCTGATCAATTTATTTTCGTATTTCTTTCTTTTTTTAAAATCTAAAAGGTCTCTTTTCAATTAAATATATGTAAAGATTATTAAGCTTATTTTGTAAATATTTCAATACGTCGGGTTTTGCTGATACTGTGGCATTTGAAAATTTAAATACGAAAGATTTAATTTAATTAAGATTTAATTTAATTCCTGAAAAGTCCAGTCAATAAAGCATTTGAATCGGAAAAAATCGAAGCAAAGCTGAATTTTGGTATTGAGCCTCCTCATGGTGTTCTTAATAAACTGTCTAAAGTACCAATCGATATGAGCGCTGCTAACAATTTTACGTGGGGTTGCAGGCACCCCAAACGTTTTGCTCAGGAATAACTCCTAAATGTCGTTTTTTTTTTTAATATTTTGTCTATATAAAATTTTGAAAATATTTTTAAGAAAAAAAATTGATACGCCATTTTTTAAGTGTTTATTAATGCGGAGTTAAAAAAAAAAAAACAATTTTGAACAAAAATCATATACATAGGTACCTATCTACCAATTATTTTTTTTTTATATACCGAATTTTTTTCTTTTTTAATTTTTACTAGCAATATTGTTAAAACTTATTAGAAACTATTTTGTAAAAATTTCATTAAAATCAGTTTTACTCAAAATCAAAAAAAAAAATTGTTTTTGAAAATTTGGTATACAATACCTACTTTTAAAATGGGTCTACTAAGATATCTAGAAAACAAAAATCTCGAAAGACTAAATCTCGAAAGAAATAATCCCGAATATCAAAATCTCGAATTATTAAAATCTAGAAAACCAATATTACTGAAAACATTTAATCTATAATAACAAAAATATCGAAAGTCAAAATCTACTATAATGAATGGTTTTTCGAGATCTATCATGCTCATAAAATTTTATTGGGTGGGACTTAAGGCCTAAATTCAATTTCGGCTTTATGTGTCGCTCAAGTGGGACGTAAGCCCCGAAAATAAAAATTTGAATTTATGACTTTGGGCATGTCCCTGCGCCAAATTTTTCAGCAACATTCATAAATGTCCAGAATTAATATGAAAAGAAACATAATAAATTCCTGATTTTTTGTGAACAGTTTTATTGACAACAGTACCTTGGGAGACCTGCTTCGCGGGTTTCACGGATCAATCTTCCTCTTTGTGTCCACTGTCGCTCTCACGCAAGTCCGTTGCTCCGCTTAGGGTATGTTCAGTCGCCTGCCTGGTCAATGTCAAAAGTTTTCTTAACCAACAGTACATTGGGTGGCTTGCTTACCTAGTGGTGAAAGTTCAATTTCCACAAATGTGACAGAGACAATGATTATTTTAAAAATAAGCTTGGAACATACAGCAAACCAACATATAGTCAAATTTTAACCACCAGACTCCAATATCCGGAGTAAAAAATAGCTAATATCAAAAATAAAAATATTTTTCTCGGTTTTATTTTAAAAATTCTGGATTATGTAATTCGAAATTTTTGTGCGTTCGGGATTTTTGTCATTCCAGATTTTTGCATTCGAGATATTTTTTTTTCTTTTTTCGAGATTTTGTCCATTCGAAATTTTTGTCATTCTATTTAACTTCATGATCCCTTTTAAAACTTTTTGAAACATTCTCAACAAAAAAAATGATAAAAAACAGTTGAACAGTTTTTGAGAAAATCGAAAATTTTAAAAATGGTTCTATGGGAAGTACTATTTAACGGGTGATTTTTTAAGAGGTTTAGAACTTTTTAAAAAAAGAAACACACAAAAAATTCGAAAAAATGAATGAATTTATTTGAATCGATAGTTTGAACCTTGCAATTTAATGTTTAAAGATAATTTCATGCAAATGTTGACCGCGGCTGCGTCTCAGGTAGCCCATCCGCTGAGTCCAATTTTGGCATACTCTTTCACACATATCGGCCGGTATCTCACGAATGTGAATGCATGGATGTTGGCTTCCAGTGCGTCAATCGAAGCGGGCTTGTCCCTATAGACATTAGCCTTGACATACCCCCACAAAAAATAGTCTAATGGTGTCAAATCGCACGATCTAGGCGGCCAATTGACAGGCCCGAAACGTGAAATTAACTGTTCACCAAACTCGCCTCGCAATTGCGCCATTGTTTCGCGTGCTGTGTGGCATGTGGCACCGTCTTGTTGAAACCACATATCATGCAAGTCAAGAACTTCCATTTCGGGCAAAAAAAAGTTTGTTATCATCGCTCGGTAGCGTTCACCATTGACAGTAACGCTGCGATTCGCATCATCTTTGAAGAAATATGGCCCAATAATGCCGCCGGCCCATAAACCGCACCAAACAGTGGCTTTTTCGGGATGCATTGGTAGCTGTTGCAATGCTTCTGGCTGATCTTCACTCCAAATGCGGAAATTGTGATAATTTACGTACCCATTCAACCAAAAATGAGCCTCATCGCTGAACACAATTTTTCGATAAAAAAGCGGATCCTCGGCCAGCTTTCCAAGAGCCCATTCACCAAAAATTCGGCGTTGTGGTAGGTCGGCTGGCTGACGATCCATGGTTAAATTGCAAACCAAACTGAAGCTGTTTAACAGTGACACAAGGTACTAAACACACGTCAGCTGTCAAAACCAGTGTTGCCAAAACCAAACCAGCTAAAAAATCACCCGTTATAACCATGTATGTACTTCGGAAATTTTTTGTTTATGAAAAAAATTATTGTTTTTTTTTAATGTTCTGGGCACGTTTTTGAGAAAAAATAAGATCAAAAATGAATGAATGAATGAAAACGCTATGTACCTGCAAGTACCAAGTAAATAGACTCACACGTTAAGGCTAAATCCGAAAGGAAGACAGACAGACGGACATAGGCCCACTTGTTGTTTCGACTTCGATATCATCTTATAATGTTAAGTTTGATCAAAATCTCGAGTTCGATTTTTTTACGAATAAATAAATTGCATTTGTAAATTCTAACGGACCGCGGTGACCGAAACGGTAACACTATTGTTCCCCCAGGTCATATCCATTGTTCAGGTAAACATATGTTTACGAAGCGTTTTACAATACTACTATAATGTGTTGGGCTGTTGTCGTCGTGTTGAAGCTAAATATAGACAGGGCAAAGGCAAGTGACATAATATCCAAGAGAAGATGTACAACAGAAAAAACTGTCTTTTTTCCAGAAAATTCAAATAAGCGGTAGGTACTGTTAAATGTTACTGATGGTTCATAGAGTCTTTTTTAATTAATAAATTGATTTTGAATTGTCATGATTCATCATCTCATTTGGCCTATTTACAAAAATCTAAATAAATAACATAAATAAATTTTAGTTGAATACAGTTGAATAGAGTTTAAGCGGGCTGTAGGTCAAAAAATGAATAAATGAGTAAGAAAATTCGAAAGCTTTTCTTGCATATAGATATACCTTCATACATTATGTAGGTATGTAATAATAATTCTAGATTTCTGTTTTTTATACTCAAAAAAAATCCCTCTTAACCATTTTAAGTGCTTTTCTTTTTGACTTTATCAAAAGTTTCTTTTACGACTTTTTAATATTTCTCGTACAAGATTGAGCGGAAATTACCCCAATAAAATAGGAGCAGAACAAATCAGCAGTCGTTTCGTTGTATCTATACGACGACGCGTGACGTTAAGATAAGAAAGACCGACTATATACGACAACGAAGACGACGACAACGACAACGATGAAATTCAAGTGAATAAAAATATTTTCTAATTACAAATCCTGTCATCCCAATCAGAATGTTAGAATGTTAGGACAAAAAAATAAAAATAAACAAAAAAAATATAAAAAAAAATCTGTCAGCAGATGACACACCATCCTTCTCATTTCATGCATCCTTCCGGACTGTCAATCAACTTCGCAATTACCCCAATCACAATTTCATTTTCACTGTCAGTTAAATAAGGTTTTATTTTCTGTCTGTGTTTGTACCACCGCGCGCCGTTAATATACGCTATTACATGGCAATGCAATTCATATAAGACTTATAATATACCCCATCATTCGATTGGGTACTTAAATTTTCTTCGATTAGTAATCCAATTTTCATTTTCTTTTATCGATCTATACGAGTACATTTATACCGACATTGGGTATTAAAAAGAAAAAAAGAAAGAAAAAAACTTATTAAATCAAAGAAATAAAATTGAATAGTGAATGCAGAAAAGTTTTGATCCTGCAATTTCCTATGCAGGATTAATCTGATTGGGAGGAGAATATTGTAAAGTTTTTGCAAAGTTTTTGCAAAGTTTTTTTTTTTTAAGTTAGATGCGAGCGAAAGTGCTGAGTAGACAGGGATATAAAGTTTTATTCGCACATTTAAGTTGCATTCAAAAGACTTTGCGGATTAAATCTTTGTAAAATATGTCTCCTTCTATTTTAAGACAAAAAAAATTAACTTAATTGTTTTTTTTAATCGTTTTTACTTCCTTTAAGAGCAAGTTAGTGTTTCACGCAGAGAAAAAGTTTCGAGCTTTAAAGGAAACTGAATAAACTAAATATAAATATGTACTAATTTTGAATCTTCTTGCCCTGGTCTCCCCTAAACGACCGAAAACAGCTAATAAGATGTATGCTTGATTAAATAACGTTGGAAATAATTTTTTGATGTTACCATAGCACATATAATTACATGCCTTTTTACCTATTCATATATACCTCACAAACGAGAGAGCTGAAAAAAAACCTTTGTTTAGTATTGTTGACACCCAGTATTCTCCATTCTCATTCGTCAAACATAGCTACACCAAAAGGTACTTAAAAAAAAATGTATGAGCCCATTAAGAATGTCCACGTTAAAACACAAAATGTTTGTCACTTTATCGCAAGAGAGATAATAAAGCTTATTTTGTTGTTTTATCCTACCTTACGTCGCAAACTCCACTCCCCTCAGTTCTTTTTCCCTTTAGTGCAACATTTAATTACTTCATTTACACAATTTACGCGGATGTAGATATAGGTCAACTGTTAGCCATTTATCAGCTTGACTTAATGAGTAAAACAAGAACATCAAAAAAATGAAAAAAAAAAAAAAAAAAAAAATGTCCTATTCTATCCTGATCTCTGTTACATAAATACATATGTACATACAAATACGTGTATAGAAACAATATACTTATGTGTGAATATAAAGTTATGTATACATATATACATTTCTATCTATCTCCGTCGTCGTGAAACTTAATGCCCATTAGCATTGTTCGGTTCGTCCTTTCTGCACAATCTGAATAACGGATTTGTGGTATTTTACATGACTCTGTAATGAAGCACGAGATGAAAACGGGTCACTGGTGTATGTTGACGGAAGTAGATATTCATTATAAAAAACAAAAAATAAAATGTCACAAAAATAAAATGGAGAACAAAAACAAATAAAACACAAAAAAAAAAACCCCTACTCAGGTATCAACAACGGGTGTTGGCGTTGACAGCCTGAACCAATCCGGGTTGGGCTCAGGCGTGCGTAATGGGAGACAAACGTCAAATGCTCGTCTAACACTTTTTTTTTTGTTTTGCGCTTTGTAGGTATACTTATACGAGTATTCTTAGCTCTGATGAATACATCTGCATAATAGTCCTTAAATGCGGATGTAAAAGTGACGAAAGATAGCCAGAAATCAGGATAATGACATGCATTGTGCCTTATAAATTGTTTTAATCTCGTCGTAATGTGAGCCAAGCTTATAGGTGATAATGTTGTTTTTTTTTGTTGTTCATTGATGAAAACAACTGCATCCGGATTAGGAATGCAGCAGTATTTGTGTTCACATTTCACGTTTAATGTTGGTTTATATGGAGTTATGTGTTTGGGTTGGCGTTTGGGGCGGCTTATAACAAATAGATAATGTGTGAAGCGGTATAATCATTAATAAAAATGAAAATAAATTGGGTTTCCTACGCACCAACCATTACACAACGGGCTATAATCAACTATTATATACAGGGTGTCCCAAAATCACCGCCACAGAAGAAAAACATGAGTTCCTGAGGTCATTTCTAATCAAAAAAACTTAAGAGGCAATTTTCTCGTTTTCGCTTTGTTTTCGACTTATAACTTCGACTTATTTTAATCATTTTAAATATATTTTTAGGTCAGAAAAAAGTTTAAGTATTTTTAAGAACACATATTGGGCTTTCATAATAATACAAAAAAAATTATACTTAGGGCTCGTTTCACAATGTCTGAGTAAAGTTCTGATTAGTTACTTGACACATAAATATTGGAACAGGGTCATAAGTCCACAAACCGAATAATAATATTTTTGCATTTATTACCTATTCAAGTCGTGAAAAGGCAATTTGTATGTTTTTCTCTTGTGGACTTATGACCCTGTCCAATATTCAAGTGTCGAGTAACTAATCAGAGCTTTACTTAGACATTGTGAAACAGACCCTTAATAACGTGTTTTTCAGAAAAAAATTATATTGAAGTCAAAAAAACAACCTAAAATAATTGCTTAAAAAATGTGTTTGATAATAAAGTGCGGGAAAAAAGTTGTATGGGTAGATTCAAATTTATAACTGTTCTTGTTTAAATAAAAAAAATCAAAAATCAATTGTAGTTTGGCAAAGTTAGAGCCAGTCAAAGGAAAAATGAATACAAATCATAAAAACCGTTATAAGTCGAAAGAAAATTACCTCTTAAGTTTTTCGACTTAAAATGACCTCATGGAACTCATGGTTTTCTTCTGTGGCGTTGATTTCGGGACACCCTGTATATGTACCTACATATATTTAGGTATATAAACATAAATAAAATTATTATTTATACACAAAAATCATGCTTATAGTATAATAGAAGAAATCTAGTTATATTGTAAAAACAGTTTTTGTGTCTTATTTCCTCTTAGGAAAGTTAAAAAAAAAATTGTACTAGATTGAACAGACTACCTATATCTTTAATATCTATCTATGAAGTTGATCAACAAATATTCTTCATTTTTTTTTTTTCTGTCGTCAATTTAAAAAAAAAATATAAATGACACAGTCTTTCTTACCACTCATAACAATCCATCACTTTGTTTCTCTCCGCCCCCAATCCTGCTTTTTGTCCAATTCATCAGCCAAAATCACCTGCATTGCCGCATTTCTCACAGAAGACAAGCAAGAAACTATAGGTATACTAATGTGTTGCATAATGTTTTCAACAAAAAAAAATAACTATCATTCTGTTGATGAGCTAGAGACTGCAATAGTCAGGGAGTTAATGCTGTTAGATATAGGTATATTAAATTACATCGATATCATTAATAATATTTTACCTCCTATAAGAAAAATGATTCACTCCTGTCCTGATTTCCGATCGGTTTTAAAATCCTTTCGTTTTCAAACTCTTGGTGTTCTGAAATACTTTTCGCTTTCAATACTTGCGGAATGATTTTTGATCGGATTGAAAATATTGACAATTGGAAATTAATTTGAGTTTTCGTGTCCGAATTGAATTGACGCGATATTATACGTACATATTATTAAGTCGAATTCCTTTTTTTTCCAAAAAAATCGAATTTTTTCTGTCAAAACGAATTTTGCTACACTAGAAAAATTCGTTTTGACAGAAAAAATTCGATTCTTTTGGAAAAAAATTCGATTCTTTTTTTGAAAGGAATTCGACATTAGATTTTTTTTTGTGATTCATTTAATTTTTTTCAACAAATTTTAGGTTTTGAATTTTGTTTTACTTGGTGTGTTCAGAAAAATGATATCCCAGAGATTTTTCTCACTCAAAAAGTGAGCAAGCGAGTCCAAGATTTTTTTTCCTCAGAGTTTTGACAGCAAAGCTGAGAAATTTTGCTGAGGAATCCAGTGACGAGGCGTCAATTAGACATTTTAGACAATGTCTACCCAAACCATTCGTTTAAAACATAAATACAAGTGCCATAACAAGATAATCGTCAAATCAAGGAAATCTTATATTTTTATTACGTTTATAATGTCCCTTCTTACCCCAATATACATTTATTTAAGAAACTTTGCTTTGTTCACGCACGCTATATAAATCAACACGTAAACTCTATACACACAGACACACTCAAACCTTTTTCATTCTTTCTATACGTGCATTCAACACGAAGTATGAACAACAACGATCGGCTCAGGGCCGATCAATCATTCGTAAAGCCGAAGACAGTGTCTTCGCTTTCAACCAAACTATGGTAAAAAAAAATGGATGTATATTGAAGGTATACCATTCTCATTTCGTATTTTATATGGAGGAAATAGACAAAATTGAAAATGTCTAATCGTTCGTTTACTTTGCGTTAAATTCTTTTGGGATGGCTGAGGCTACGATTTTGCCTGTGGTGAGAATAAAAACAATTAAAAAAAGGAAGAAATATTGTAATTTCTTATTTTTTTTATTAAATTAAAAAAATAAAGAAAATGAAAAAAACAACTAACATCTTCTTGAATACATCTACCTTGACGTGGTAAGAGGGCTTTAAACCAAATGATGTAGGTACCTTAAGAATAATGCAAAATATAATCACTGAAAATGAGTAACTGTCTACCCACTTTGCATGAGTACGGGACGTCCCTGGAGGAATCCTATTCAGGTAACTGAGATTGCTGAAATCTCCGAGATCTCATTTTCCTGAACATGCCATACTGATTTCGAAAGAAAAAAAGATTTGAATACTAGCTTATGTGAAAGTGAAAATCAGAACATTTTGTTTGAATCCGTGCGGAAATTAATTGCGTTTACCGGATTTCATTCGGAACGGAAATAAGAACAGGGGTGAATATTTTTGCTTTAATTTTAGATTAGAATTAAATCTCATGGAACGCTTTTTTGATTTTAATTTAAAAAAAAAAAATAATTAAGATTCATAAAAAAATTTTTGGTCCTTTATATTATTCTCAAATGTCGGAGATAAAGGTAAAGACGTTTTGAGAATAACATCAGAGCTGCCAAATGCTGTGAATAATTTATTATTATGATTCGCTTGATCAAAATTCACCATAGCTTATAGATTTCAGCAATCTCAAAAAATATGAAAAGAATTCCTCAATTCGACTGTCAAATTTGGGAAGCAAAATTTTGGATTCACTTATTTAATTTTTGACTGAGCACAATTTGTGAGATCTCGATTTTATTAACTAGCTAAATTTTTTAAGGATTACACATTTTAGAACGATCAGATAACTATGCAAAGAGTTTTCAGATAAGGCGAAATTCATGTTAATAGTATGATAGGCCAATGTAGTGCCCAATCATGTTCTGAAGAAAGATTCATTTTTTAAAGTGACCAAGCCATTTTCAACCTTCCTTATTTAAAAATTTACCAATAGAGCCAGAAATCTTAAATTCAAAAAATCAAACAGAGGCGCCTTACCAAATTAATGAACTCGTATAACTGACTAACTCACCGACTGACAGATCATCAAAATTCTGGACCAAATTTCGATACCGCACAGAAAAGGAGATATACCGAATGCATACAAAGAAAAAAAATCAAAGATGGTGTGGGATCCGTCCATTTTCACTGAACTTGTATTAAGTATTATACTACAGGGTCTTTCATTAAGCGCTTATTTTCTTTAAATTTAAATAAACATAGTCAGCCTTATTGTGAGTTTCACCCGAAAAATATTTCACCTTAAAATTTTTTTTCCCTCGGAATTTTAAAAGCTATTGTGAGTTTCGCCCGAACGAAATTTCGTTCTCCTATACTAAAAATAAGTGAACATTTAAGCTGTTAATATAACATTTAATTTTTGTAAGAGAAAATTTCGGGCGAAACTCGCGATAGGCGAAAAGTGAAATATCAAATTTTCCGAGTGGAATGTTGTTCGGGCGAAACTCACAATAAGGCTAAGTGTGTGTATGAGATATACTCAAAATTTTTTATTAATTTGAAAGGTCTATTGATGCCAATAAGTATATGGAATAAAGCATCGTTCAAATATCCACCGCGGCTTCTCTAGGTGGCGCGCTTCCAAAATATCCAATTTTCCATGACTCTGGCGCATAAATCCGGCTGAATTTGACCGGAAGCGCGCTTTGGTTTATTCGCCTAGACCTGCGACTTCAGAAAACCCCACAAGAAAAAATTTAACTGAGTCTCGCTGGCCTGTTTACATCACCTCCCATGTGAGATGAGCATGCTCCCGAATCGCTCGTGCAGAATTTCCAATGTGGTGTGAGCTGTGTAGTACTTAGCGCCACGCGCGCCACGGCCGTCCTTTTGAAACCACATTTCGCTGGTGTCACTATCATCCAATTCAGTCTAAAAGCAGTTGGTAATCATAGACCTATACCGCTTGTTGTTGACGGTGATAACCTGGCCAACATCGTTCTCAAAGAAATATGGACCAAAATCCACGACTTTTTCGGGATGCAAAATGGACGCCCTTGGTTCTCATATGTGGATTGGTATCGTCCCAAATTCGACAATTTTGTTTGTTGACGTACCTATTCATCCAGAAATGGGCCTTATCGCTGAAGATGATTTTTCGATGAAAATTAGGGTCAGTTTCCAACTGCTCCAGAGCCCATTCAACGAACCCACGTCATTGTCTATGGTCGTTTACCTTCAGCTTCCGGGTCAGTTAAATTTTGTGCGGCTGCAGGCCAAAATCACGACGTTGGTTGATCGTTTACTGAACCAGTGGACTCAATTTTATATATCCACCACACTGCGAATAGTCCTCTCGGTAGGACGATTATATGGCGATCTTAAGATAAGCGAAGCGTACGGAACGTTGCCCGACAAGAACACCAATTTTCATAAAACAATTTTATCAGTTTTACTGAACACTATATCCGTCATATTCGTCCATGATGATTTGGAAAAACAGATATAAATGACAGAATATGTAACAATCCGCTATCAACTGTCCAATTTCGGAAGTCCCTATATTGGAAGACCCATTATATTAAATTTAAATCTATAAATTTAGCGGAACGCATGGAAAGAAAAAAAATTGAAAATTTGGGATTTCCTATTCGGTAGCCGTGGTATCTATCCACCCAATTTGTCAGAACTATTAATAAATTATTTGGAGATGATGAAATTTAGTAGAGGAATTTAGGGCCTTTGAACGCATCTTCAAAGGAAAACATTGACAATTTGGGATTTTTATTTGTTTATTGGCCTTTTTTAACATTTATGTCTTTAAAGTTTAAGAACACATTGATATTTGTTAACAAAATTTTGTTTCCTCCCAAAATTAAATTCGATCAGTGTAATTATCTACTACAAGAAAAATGCAACCTTATCCTCCTTGATTATAAAGCTGAACCATTTTTTCTTTTAGCTTTGCATTGTTTATTACTGCCATTAATTTCTGATGAACAGAGTAGGTTCTTTTCTCTCGCTCAAATACCAATAACTCATGTCAACTTGAACAAATTACCTCTTCGTGTTAATTGCTTTTTCCCGCTTAAGAGTTATTTTAATTTTCATCCCCAAAAAACCAAAAAAAAAAAATAAGTGCAGTTTGCCGATGCAAATAAAAGGTGAAGTGAGAAGTGAGAATCACTTTAAAAACCCCATCTTCTTATAGCTACATAATACAGGAGTAAACAAAAGGGTGAAATTAATTCCTCAGCCAAGATATTATGCAAAATGCCAGCTGTAAAAAGGATTCAAAATAGCACTGCACTTCACACGTTCATTCTGGCATCACATAAAACACTGAAGTTAAGCGGTAAATTTACTTCACCCAGAAACTTATGGCTATGGGTATATGTAGAGAGGGTGCATATGTATACGAAAAACCCCTGAAAACCTATAGAATGCGCTGACAACGAGCAAAACGAACAAGATGAGGGCGATGGTCTTTTTGGAAATGAAGCCCTAAGTAAGTGATATATAAATTTTTAAGTGACAGTCATGAGTTTCTATTAAGTCATTCAGAGTTGATGATTGTGATGCGAAACACTTGCTGTACAGTGTACATATGTAGGTATGTACATCGTGTCGTGTAGTTGTGCTTCGTCGTCATCCTGGCGACAACTGGAATGAAAGCAGTTATTTATGGGGAATATATGGAATGGAATGAATGGCTTCCGGTTTTAAGGTTTAGTAGTCCAAGGACGTTAGGTTGGTTTGGTTTGGTTTGGTTTGGGTGATGATGGGTGATGGTAGTTTAGAAAGATTATTATTACTTATAATTTATTTTATTTTATTGTTTTTTTTTTCCTGACATTTTGATGCTGGGAGGAAATAACTTAATCATTTTTGTTTTCGGAAAAACGTTTTTACTGGAAATATGGATGTTGTAATAAAAGAGTTTTATATTTTAAATGGAAGGAATGAATCTTCTGAAACGATTTGAGCTCATTTAACTTCTTTATGTTAGACACTGTAAAACCCCAAAGTGTGGAAATTCTAGAATTTATTGTACAACTTTAAATTTTTTCAGCTTCATAGGTAAAACCTTGTACGCATCTGAAACGAAACTTTGAATTGTTTGTTGTCTCCAAATCAATATTATGGAGAGTTTTATCAGATGATGCGCAAGGAAATGTGTCTGTGTCTTCAAAACGATTATAAAATGCTAACAGAAACTTCTTTAAGTACTGAAAAACAAAATAAGAACGAAATTTTTTGTTTATGACTTCGTTGTTTCAATTTTTGTATGGAACCTGTGTATCATACTACGCTTAAAAGTTCGAAATGTTTTGTTTTCATAATTTATTCTATAAAACTGTTATTCAAGAAAACTGTTAACTTTGACGGCTGTCAAACGAAGCAACAGTGTTGCGTGAGCGGGATAGAGGACCCAAAGAAGAGGATATAATTTTGGGAACCCATAGGAAGCGGTCCACACAAGGTTCAGTTGTCCAAGAAAACTGTTGACAAAATTTTTGGCAATAGAAGCCATTTTTTATAAAGTGGAGAAGAGAATATATGTAAATACAGTCGACTCTCCCTAAGTCGCGTACTCTCTCTAAGTCGAATTTCTCTCTAACTCGAACTTTTTCGCGATATTTTATCATTCCCTTCAATTTTCCATACAAAAACCATTCTCTAAGTCGAACTCCCTCTAAGACGAACTCTCTCTAACTCGAACACATTTTCTCTGTTATTGGCATGTTTTTCACCTCTTAATTTTCACCTCTTAATTCCCCATCGGAATTCGTATTTGGGTATAGTATATCTACGAACCATCAAAACCTTAATGTAGCATCGCGTGTACCATCATCGTCAGCTCTTCGCGTTTCTTCCTATTCATAACCTGGTACCTACCTCTATAAAAATATACAGTTTTTAAAAGTTACAATGCAAAAACAAAAAAAGGATTTTTATCCTTTTCTTTGTTTTATACGTTGCTTTCCCAGAACACATCCAAGTGTTCTAGTACATCAAGCTTTGGAACAGATGATTTTTAAGTGAGCCCACTTTAAAGGAAAAAATCGAGTTTTTGTTTGAGGTCATCTATAATAGGTCATCACTAGGTAGCTGGTTTCTTTTTAAAAAGACTATCAAAAAAAATATGCTTCAACAATTCTAAATAATTGGTTCATTATTGAAAAGAATAAACCCTTCGATATAATACTATGGAATATTATTTCATTCAATTGACTACCTTGGTTGGCTTGGTAGCAAGCCATTTTGTCAACCCATATATTTTTGTTTGGTTTCGACTCCTATATTTTACGAAAATCTTGACCAAAATTCATTTGTTCTTAAGTGCTTAAATCGTCTGTGGACTGTGGAATGTGGATTGTTCGCATATCCTTGATTTTTAATGGCACCCAACGAAGAAAAATTTCAACACGGCTTCAATTTTCGAATCGTAGCTCCAAAACCATTGAATACGGACGATTATGGAATTATTATGGCAAATAACCCAATCTTGCTTGAATCATATAGCCCGCTTAGGTTTAAATCCCCAATTTTTGGCAAAAAAAAATCAGTTATTATGCCTCTCCATGGACTGTAACGTTTCTCCCATCATCATTTATCGTTTTGGAAGAAAAATGCTCCAATAATTCTGCAATTCCGCTTAGACGCATAATTTCAAAAAAGGCTGCAATACTCTGCTTTGAGGACACAGAACAAACAAGGAAATAATAGATGGGTTCCTTTACTTTTAAACTCTGTGATTTATGCCCAAAACTACACATTTTATTTTTTGTATAGAATTTTTACAGAATTTTGATTC
This sequence comes from Epistrophe grossulariae, assembly GCA_929447395.1. Lineage (NCBI taxonomy): Eukaryota > Metazoa > Arthropoda > Insecta > Diptera > Syrphidae > Epistrophe > Epistrophe grossulariae. The sequence goes on along the minus strand of OV839566.1, from coordinate 22,176,301 downwards.
AAATTCGTAAAAAGTCGCAGTTTTGAACAGTACGGGAACAGACATAATATTCGATTATCAAACAGCAAACCAGTTTCACAAAATTTCTTAATAAACTTTCGTGCAGTTGGTGCATTATTTCGCCCAAAAATTTCTATTGAAAATTCGTAGTGTTTCGACAACATAGCATCACTGTGGAAATGATGCTCTAAGCGCAAACCCATCAATTTAATAGACAGTTTTTACATCCATCCATTAAAAGTATTGTAACGAAGCATTACACTTCAAAACTCCCGAAGTACTTGCCAAATTAAATTTAATTACATATTATAATGACCACTAGCCACATTGTCATTGGAACCCTACATCATGATCATCCAACACCCATAAGCGTAGCATAAGCACCCTATATCAACATCCAATCAACAAATTCCAGTATGAACACACAAAATAATTATATCACTATTTCATCGCTTTTATAATTCACACGAAGTTGTAGCAATAAATATAACAAGAGGAAGTAATAAATTTCAACAAATCATCCTATCGACCTATGATTTTTTGTTTTCAAACAAAAGAGCAAAGAAAAATATGCTTTAAGCTAGTTTCAATTTGTAGCAATTGTAATAGGCAATAGCTTAAAGTTTCTTTTCTTGTTGCTTTGCATACTGTTGTGGACACCTGTAAATGAAATTAGAAAAAAAGGGAAAGTTAAAATCAGACCTATAACTTCCAAGGTAGAGTGGGTCAGGTCAAGCTGAACTAACATCTTCAGCGCCCTCTAGTGGTAAATGTCCGTCCGCCTTTCATTTAAAACAATCCTCTATTGTTTTAAATTATTTATTTGTCTGATGGCATGATTAATGTTTAATGTGGTAGGTGAGTTATTATTGTGTGTTCCCACCCATTTCCGGCGAGCTGAAGCCGAGCAAACAGCCAGCTTGCCAGTTCACCACACTCAAAGAAAAATCTTTCGAAAAAAATTCTTCATCTCATACCTACTACAATACGTCTACCAAAAACATTATTTGGCGTAAATTAAAACACTGTTGGTCCTTAAAAGAATCCTTTATACACCGATATTGTTACTCCCCTCTCGCTTTAGTGAGTCGTGGTCTGGAAAACAGCTGAAACACTGTTTAAGTAGGTTAAAGTACTTTCCAAAGTTTGCCTAGTGAATTAAGAACTCTGACTGCAAGTTCTTTGAAGCTTTTTTCTTTACCAGTTTTCTTTTGAATTTTTTCATTATCATTAGTTGAACTGAAAAGTGAAAAAATTTTATTAATGAACTTTTTTTTTAAATATTTACTTTCTTAGTAAATTATTTAAAGCCGCTAACATGACTGAAACTGACTGCTGTTTCACCAGGAAACCTTCAAAAAATTAATTCGTCAATTTGAACAACCAAACAATCAAGACCTATTCACTATAGTATAGGTATAAAGTTAATTCGAAAAGTTAAATAATAAAGCTCTCATTAAATTGAAATCCATTATCTTTATACCTTTTAGACCTGCATAGTACATACACATAATATGTAATTTCACCTCTAAAATATTTAACTAAATTGAAACCCCATCGCCAAATTAGGTCAATCATTATATAGTATAAGTATAGGAACCTATACTATTACCGATGACCTTAATCACGAAATGCATTTTATTATTCCCAAACCGCATTCAACCTACAAATGCTGCACACATAATCAAATAGAATTTCTAGTAACTAAATAATGTCCCCACCAGTGAGACACAAAAACGTCCACTGCATTTTTATTTCACTTCATTTGTTCGCCTAGTTTCACTGATGCCATTCTCTCTCTCTCTCTCTGTCTGTAGGTATATCTTTCTCTTTTTCTCTCCCACTTATTCATATAGCTCGAGTGTCCTTTGAATCAAATCACACAACGAAGTGCTTTCGTAAATGCATTGCCTACCAATTCAAATGCCTGATGCTCTCGACCTCAAATTGTATATACCACTATGACATTCCCATCTACTTTCTACAATCAGCACCTACTTATATACATATAGAACGAACACAGGATATACCTATGTTTGTACGTATATATATTGTATAATTTAGACTCTACACAAAAAGGCCATTTCTACTCCTCCCTTCTTGCCGCTGTGACAGCAAAATATATATAAAAAAAATAAAAATCATAGAAAAAGAAAATTAAAGAGTCCTTGCTTGAAAGTGAAACATTTCTCATTATTGTTTTCCTCCTGATGATATGATGGTATATATGACTAAAAAATAAAAACTTAAAAAAATGAAAAAAACTAAAAAAAATGTTGAAAAAAAAATTAAAGTGAAATGGGGAGAGATGTCATGGTTCCGCGGCAGCTTCCTGCTCTCATCCAAGTCGAGTCCAAGGACACACCAATCACACAAATCCACTGCACTATATATACATAAATATATAAAAAATATATTTTAATATTATGTTCTTTATGGCCAAGTTTCCTTGTTTTCCTCGTTTTCATTTTCCATTCCATCAAACGAACGAATAATAATAATTGAATATTGTCCTCGAAAAAACAGCAGATCCTTTCTGTCTTCGAATGCAACACAAAAGAAGTCATTGTAATCATATTAAGGGAACGAACAAAATGAGATCCACTAAATGAATCATGTCGCTTTGGGACATTCGGCATGATGGCATACAGAATCTATATACATATAGGTATATGCATTTTTTTTTGTTTATAATTTAGTTCACAATAAACATCTTGAAGGATTATCGAATTGTTTTAATATTACTTTAATTTTTTGTATTTTTTTAAGATATTAAGGCAGAGTGGGACGAAATTACAATTTCAATATTTCTGGTTGAATTATTGAGCTGAAAATAATGTTTTTATTGCGGTTCATTTGTATTTAAAAATATTTATAATAATTTTTGCATAAATAATATTTACCCGTGCCATAAAAATATACCTAAGCATACCTTTTCGTAGATAAAGATTTAAAAATGAACTTACTTTTAATTTGCCTTTAATTTTGGGGCCACAGCTTCACAAATGAAAGAATTTCAAAACTTAAAAAAATATTTTCTACTCGAACACATGAACATACCTAAGATAAAGATTTTTCATATTATTAATAATAATTAATTAATTATCCATGAAACAAATTGATTACAATACCAACGACTCGTCCCAATGGCAAGCTTCCTTCCATGTGTCTTCAATGTTCGAAAGTTCCCAAGAACCACCATAGACTCGGATAACTATTTGGGGGTATGTAGTTAAAGTACCTTAAAATAAATAACGATATTCATAATCATGTCACAACGACAATCGGATTCTTTGACGTTTCTTCTAAGCTAATATTTAAATAGACCATTTTGTTAAACCTCTTAACTATAGTTATCAACCATCAACCCCAAGTTCACAAGTGCAGAGGAATATAGTATAGCAACAATGTAAACCTGCTATAAGAAGTGTCGTCACTCGACAGTGCGATGGGCTGGGTTGAAAATGAAATTGCTGAAAGAGCTGTTCATTGAGCACTTCGGACACAAAAAAAAATAATTAGTGCACGACTGGGGGGCACGAACTTGCTCTTATTTACGATCACCCTGTGTTTTTAAAGTTTTAATATTATAAAAACTATATTTATCTTATAAAAGAAATAAATTAGTTATGGGAGCCTCTATTGTATACCACCTGCTTAAAACTCAGTTAACTTTAAGGTAGTATTATGGAAGTAGGTACCTTTATTTATGAACAATATAGCTCCGAGTTGCAAATATGCATTGGAACTTACAGTTTAGACTGAAAAATTGTAAAAAAAAATACGTAATTCAACATAAATGGAATAAACGACCTCTGAAATTGTTTTAACACCAATCATTCGATTTCTTAAGGAAATCTCAATTTATGAGAAAAAAGATTTAAAATCGTTGGAGCGGTTTTTTTAAAAAATTGTTTTTTAAACATAAAATTTTGAAAAAAGTAAAAAAAAAAGAAATAAAAATTGTACGCAATTTTGTAGTCTTTATTATTGAGGAGTTAAAAAATTAATAAAAAAAAATATCATCTTCCCATTTTCGAAATATGTATTGAATTTTCAAAAAATAATTTTGAAATTTTTTTTTTTTAAATCAATAATTTATTTTTTTTTTGGAAATTTTGGTATGCAATATTATTAGAATTTTTTTGAAGCTTTTGTGCACAAAAATTCATTAAAATCAGTTCAACTGCTAATGAGATTGTCGAAAATAAAAAAAATGGTTTTATGAGAAAAACCATTTTTAAACTATAAATAAATTTGTTTCCAATAATATGTTAGATCATACAGATATTAGTTCAAAAAAAAATTTGAATCAAAATCGAAGGAACCGTTTTTGAGAAAAATGAGATTTTCAATACCAGTTATTAAACATTTGTTTGAGAGGAGCCGTTATTTTTGGCTCTAAGAATAATTGTCATTTAAAATCTACTAGATAATGTAAAAAAAACCTGCTGGGTGTCAAGTTAAATAAAAATTGATCAAGTCGTTTTCGAATTAGTAAGTTCTAAAAAAAAATTTTTAAACTTTTTTTAAAAATCCAAAAAAATTTGTTTTCAAAACTTTGGTATACAAAACTTTTAAATTCTTTCAAACATTCTTCATAAAAAAAATTGATCAATATCAGTTGAACTTTTTTTGAGAAAATCGAAAATAAAAAAAATGGTACTATGAGAGGTACCATTTTTAACCATTTTTCGTGAATATTTTTTTTTATGAAATGGTTGTCTTTTGTAAAAAAAATTACTGAATTTTAAAATAAATAAGATTTTCATTTTTTGCTACAAAAAAAAAATGATACGGCAGGTATACCGTTATTTTTGGTCTTAAAAAAAATGAAAAAAACGTGTGGGGGGAATTGCCAAAAAACGCTAGGTGCCAACTTTTAAGAAAATCGACCAACACGTTTAGGCTGCAGCCAAAAGGACAGACAGACAGACGGACAGATTTGCGAGATCCACTTTTTTCGACTTCGCTATCATCGTTATGTCAACTTTGGCGCAGGGACAAATGACCCAGGGACATAAAGTCCAAATTTTATTTTTGGGACATATGTCCCACGAGTGGGACATAAAGCCCAAATTTAATTTGGGCCTGAAGTCCCACCAACTTGGACCCAAGTCCCAAATATTTTTTGTTAACAATGGGACATAAGTCCCAAATTTTTTAGAGGCATAGAAGATAATAGCAATTTGTTGATTTTTGATTTGAAAGAAAATTAGTACAGTGCTAGCACCCAGCATTACGGGCGGCGTATAAACAGTGATGTATGTATGGGGGGTATGCTGTTCACCTGCAACACCCGTGGGACATAATTCTCAAAAATAAAATTTGGGCTTTAATGTCCTTGTGCCGTGAACTTTGATCAAAATCCCGAGTTCGTTTTTTTTTACTAATGCATAACTTGCCATTACCTATATAGGAGGACCATTGACTTTTCAGAATGAAGGAGAGAGTGTACTGTACAAGCTGAAACGGGTCGTGTGTGTTAAAAGGTGCAAACAATTGGATCAATTTGTGAAATTTCTATAGATATAACTTACCATAAGCATACTAGTTCTGAATAGAATGTCTTTTGCAAGATTCTTGTGAAATAAGTCGCATCCCCTTTTCTTTTTTTTAATTGCAATATATACACAGGTACTTTATGTTATGATAAGTTATGGATTCGTAAAAAAATCGCACTTCAGATTTTTGATGAAACTTGACATTACGCAGTACAAATTTTGGATAAACGTCAAATAAGCACCAAAAAGGCGGAAAAAATTGTGGTCTATGGAGCAAACGTGACTTCTGTAACTTCCTTATTAATGAAGATAGGACAACGGGAATAGCACCAATCGATAGAGAAAACTCGATTTAGTATAACATGCATCATTAACTCCATTTCCCGAAAAATTGGTCTATATGGGGCACTTATGTAAGTATTCAGGCGGTGATATGTTAGTTATTTTAAGCCTAGTACATACTTCCTCGTGATGTGAACAACCATCAGTGGAGAAAGTGAATTTTTGACAAAATTTGCTTGACTTTTGCAGCTTTTATGGTCAAATTGTCAAAGCTACACAAAAAATCAAAGAGTTCCCGTACATTTTGCGCAAACTCTCCACTTTTTGTCATGGCTTCACGAGCACGCTCATACGGGTGAACAAAAATGCAAATTTGTATGGATTCACGACATTATTCACAAGTATGTACTAGGCTTTAAGATGAAAAAGGATTGTGTTGTATGTACATATATGACGTACCGTATTAATTTATATTATGAAGATCATTATTTTTTGAAAGACCGTTATATGAAATACCATGTTATGAACATATAAGATACAAATAAATACAAATTATAAAGGGTTTTTTTTTTAGACGTGTGGTTTTCAATCTGTCAATACTTTTTTCGGAGTTGATCTTTTTGACAGCCGTCACTTGATTTATGTTCAGTTTGACTTGCCATTTCATAATGAATAGACTTACTTCTGAACAACGTTTGCAAATCGTGCAAATTTTTTACTAAAATAATGGTATCGAAATGGCCACCGATCCCAATTTTCACAAGAAAATTTTGTTCAGCGATGAAGCTCACTTTTGGTTGTTTGGGTACGTTAATAAGCAAAATTGTGGTATTTGGAGTGATCATAATTCACAAGCCATTGTTGAAACGCCGTTACATCCTCAAAAAGTCACTTTTTAGGGTGCTCTATATGGGCAGAGTGAATCATTGGTCCATATTTCTTCAAAAATGAAGCCGGCCATAATGTTACAGTCAATGAGGAAGAGCCGTGTTTAATGACTTTTTTGTGCCTGAATTGGAGGATGTTGATGTTGACGACCTTTGGTTCCAACAAGACGGCGCTACGTGCCATACAGCCAACGAAACAATCAATTTATTGAAGGAAACTTTTGGTGAGCGCATTATATCGCGTCGTGGGCCTGTGGCGTGGCCTCCAAGATTTAACACCGCTGGACTATTTTTTGTGGGGTTATGTGAAGTCGCTTATCTACACAGATAAGCCCGAGACGATTGACGCCTTGGAAGAGAATATTTGGCACGTTATTGCTGACATACGGCCCCAATAGCTGTAAAAAGTGGTCGAAAATTAGGCCTCTCGGCTGGAATTTATTCGAGCCAGCCGCGGTGGCCACTTGCCCGAAATCATTTTTAAAACATAATGGCAAACCCTTATCTTTATAATAAAGCTAAATTCTTATTCATAACATTAAATTATATGCGTTTTATTTCTTCTTGAAAACCACACGTCTAAAAAAAACACCCTTTAGAAGGAATTTAAAAGGAAAGATTTAAAACTTTTTTTTATTTGGAGTTATAAGACCCTTCAATCCCAAGTTTTGTTGCTTCTTTTGAAAGAATCTTAGACATCGGTGAGCTTACCTCAGCCATGAAGTAAAAGCATCCTAATATAAAAAAATAAAGATATTGTTATTTTGTTCTTACCAAACTTGGTTTCAAGGCAAAGAAGCATCAATTGAACATTATGTATGAGGAAAAACACATTGATTTGTTTAACATTCATTTCATTCATTCAGCCAACACAAAATCAACGTCATATTAAGCATTTATATGATTTGGTGAATTTTATATCACCAACTTGAGCTTTTACAGATGTAAGTCAAATATTTGAATAATTTTCCAAAGAGGGAAATCAGCCAGGACACAAGAAATGCTTCCTTTCTACGTCGTTCTACAGCATTGCTTACCTATATTCAATTGATAATATTCAAAAATTTCTTTTTATACTCGTATAATCCAATGTTATGTAGGGAATTACCTGAATAGCTTAAAAGCAAAGCTGGCATAAATTTACACCCCATATAGCTTTAGTTAGGTGTATGTATGTATATCCAAAATTTTCTATTTCCAATTTGCCTTTTAAATACAAGTCATGGTCGCTCTTTAAACTATGTAAATAAACCTCTGAAAGCCCCCATCACCGGACAAAAGAGATTCTTTGCTTACAAAATATCATTGATGGTGGGCTGGGGAGGGGGGGTTGAGTTGACATGCTGTCGTGGATAAAAGCCATCCTTATTATTTGTCTCTTCGTATATATATCTAGCAGCTCTCGCTGGATCTTTCGTCTATATCTATGTACTTCATCGTTCACCGTTGTCATCATTGTCAATGGTGATTTTCGAAATACATTTTTCTGGAATGTGGGTGAGGAATGTCACCGAGCACGAACAGCGCTCAACTCAGATAATGACGATAATGTTGCCAAAAGGACTCAAAATTTAAACCCTTTAACCAAAACTCATAGTCGAGTCGAGTCCTGGCGCAGAGGGCGGTGGATGGCGTCCCGGGCCTTGCCTTACCAAGGAGATCCAAGGCAAGGGCACATTATTGTGCTATATCTTCAGTTGGTAAATCGCATAGCAAACAAAATTCATCCAATTTGAATCCCATGCCTTGCCGATAGATTCATTAACTGATTGAATTTGTTTAGTGTGCTTACCTTTTCTCTGGGAGCATCATGGAGCTTCAAATGATGCCGCGCTGGGTGACGACAGAGAAAAGGACGAATAATGGAAAACATTTTTACTTGCGTATGCTTATTTGGGTGGCTTGAATTTAGAGGCATAAGTTTGTATACCTATAGGTATATATCCTTGTAGCAGTCCTACGCAAAGTTGTCAGTATACCTATGTGTGTGCAAAATAGCTGATGGAATATTGGTGGGTATTTGCTAAGGTTAGATATATAGGGTCGGGTAAATATATTTTTTTTATAGTAGGTTATACTATATGGGACTCTTAAGCTATGCTTTCGTTTATAATTGTTGTTTACACATTGCGGATTCGAGATTTAATTACGGGGACAATCACAACGAAGGAGATTTGTTTGAACAGTGGTTAATTGAGTTTCGGTTACGCGAAGCACTTAGCTCCTGGAAGCTTTGTTTTGATAGCTGGTTAGGTATATGAGATGAGATTGTTCATAAGGTGGAAATGAAAAGAAGAAACACACAGCTGATGTTTCGAAGGACGTCGTCGTATCTATACCTATACGTTTATATATAGAATATGTGTATAGAAGGAAGAGAAACATCGAAGAGGGAATATACCTAAAGGATTCAAGTTTAGATTTGGATTAAAATTGAAATGGGTATATATTGGAATTGGAGTGGAATAATGGGTTTTCTCAGAGAATAATTAATCTGCCATTGGTTGAGATATCTTTAATTATTATTTGTTTTTTTTTTTGTTTCAATGAGATGTTGGGGAAAATAATTTTATATTAAGTATTTATCATAAAGAAATGGTTCATTTTCACTTATAAATACATGAACTTTAATGTTAGAACAACACCTTACAAATAGCTAATTTAAGAAGTAATAATTGCTAGCACAAATAAGGACTATCGTCATACTCCTCATGTGGGTACCTTTATATTACATATTTTCTTTTCTATTTTGCTCATTCAAAAATTAAAATTGGCAATATGTGAATAAAAGTGATTCACTGTGTACCTAGTACCTACTGTTGTGGTTGAATCGTGATGGAGTTAGTTTATTTTACGAAAAGTTTGAAAAGAAATGTCAATACTAATTTTCTTAAATCACTGATTTTGTTCAACCCCCTTCTTTCCACCATTTTCTCCTAAAATCTAAAAGTTGTTTAGAGACCACCACCATTTTCTCCTAAAATCTAAAAGTTGTTTAGAGACAAAATATCTTCGTGGAAAGCTCTTAAATATGAACTTAATAGGTTTTTTGTTCGTACACGCATAACTATAAGGCTGAACATCATCCGATTTACAAGGGGATTTTCTGCTGGATTCGTTTTAAACCAGGTTAACATACTACGCAGCCGAAAATTGAAAATTTGAATGGAAAAGTCGCGAAACCTTGAAAACCCGAAATTGCATACTTTCAGGGGTGACATTTTTTATTTTTAAGATTTTGTTCGCTACTTATGTAGATTTTAACCGTGCCAAGCCGAGATCGGCCAGCTAGTTTTAATCTTCGGATGACAACAGGGGTGCTCCACCACCCCAGGCTATTTTATTTTAACTGTAATTTTGGTTGATCAATCGCCTTTAAACAATTGTATTTCCTTACATAATTCATTTTTTTTAATGAATTTTCTGTTTTCTGTTTTTATTAAAGTCTATGAAGTGTTACGTTTCACTAAATCTTTTTTGTTATCCTTGAAAGTATTTTTTTTTTTATTAAATCCTTGCTGGGGTGTTATATCACCCCTGTTGTGGTCTATGTAATTTTAAATATGTTGTGATCGGAAGGTTAAAATGCTTCAAAATAGCTTTTAACTGCCTTTAAGTCCTACAATTGGCGTTTCGTCCCGGCGATCTCACTTGGACTCATCAGTTGACTATAGTGAGGGCCTTTGTCAATACGCAATTTTTGCTAAGTTCAGTTCATCTTACATAGATTTAGTGACGAATACCTAGTGTGAACTATATCCAACAAGACTAGAATTCCTAATCATTCAATTGGAAGTTTCTGTTTTTGATTTTAATTAATTTAATTTAATAATTAGGAATTCTAGTCTTGTTGGATATAGTTCACTCTAGGTAATGATTTTTTCCCACCATTTTGGTTGGAAAAACTACCATGTGAGAACACTCATGCAAGGATTTTCTCAAATAACACAACTGGCGTATATGTACTATTTGCAACCTAATTGATGCAACCTAGATTGGAACCTGTTTTGAGGGACTTATAAAAAGCGAAATTAGATATTAGTTTGATACCCATATAGAAGCTTAAGAATAAAATCTTGAAAATCTTATTAATTTAGGCCCAATTCCTTTAAAATGGAATGAATTGAATTATTTCAGTGATTGAAATATCTTACAATTGAATTAGTTGAATAATCATTCTATATATGAAAGGTTGGGCCAAAATGAAATTTGTTTGACTAAAAAATATAATAAATATGATTTGATAATTTTGCTTTTAAGAAATTAAATTGTTTAAACATAAAAATATTTAAATAAAGCTACTTTCTGTGAACATTAAAGAATGAAACTCAACACTAAACTCTTAGATCTAATAGACCAGGGTTCTAAGGTTGAACAAAATTAATTGCTAAAATATTATTATTTGTATAAATGAAGAACCTCATCCTCTACACTTTACACCATAATATACAAACAGTCGTATTTATAAAATTTCCTTAGAACACTCCTGGACAGTCATCCAACTGGACAGTTTCTAAATAGTTGGACATCTCCTTATTTATAAACGTATTTCAACAGTAGTCTAAATATGTTCTCAAACACTCACCGACATCTCTGGAATCTGTCAATTTTGTGAACATTTGGCTTCGTTCAATGAACTTTTCATCTAATTTTAAATTTTTTGTTCATTGAACATACTCACTTTAGAATAGGTTTGGACAACCAATTGCAGTGTCTAAGTTAGACACTCGATGGAACATGATTATAAATAAGGTTTTGGAGTTGGACAGCTGTCCAAAGTTAGACATACTTTGGAATGGGTTTATAAATAAGACTGAAAGTCTTCCAAAATCTTTGTAGAGCCACTTTTAAATATGGGCAGAGATGGGAAACTTTAATATTTATTTTACGAAATTTTATAAATTTAAAGTTAAGTTAATTTACAGAAATGTTTTACACGGGCTACTGCCTCTTGTGAGGAATTGACAAATCCTCCAAGAGTATGAAAAACTGCTTCTCACCTTAGCAGTTTGAATTCGGCAGAAAATTGTAAGTACCGTCCATTCCTATCAGTAACATGCTCATTGCTCACAGGAATGGTTGACAGCAGCTGGTGTTATAGTCCCCTGGTTCTACATGAGCTATCGCCTGTCGCGCCACCTAATTTATTAATATTTATTTATAAAGATTCTGTAATAAAAAGTAAAGAACTAAGAAGGGTTCCCTGTTGTATATAAACCGTGTACACCAACTAAAGTAAGAATTTCATCTGTGTTTCTTCATGGGTATTTTAACAGTCTTCTTATGGTTTTCTAGACCCGCTTAGGATAGTTATCCACAGTTTTGCATATAAAGTCTTCCTTTTAAGAATATACATCTATATATATACACACAAATGAATTGATTTGTTTGTTAGTGACAACATAACTCGGCTGTTCCATTCGTATTAAGTAAGGTAAAAACAAAACGGGTCGAAAATTGGAAATTTAGACAGGAAAAGTTGGAAAATCGTGAAATAGCGCGGGCATTAGAGAAGCTTTATCGAACAATGAAAGATTTGCGGAGTAATACGAATCGCTTTGGATGAACAATGATACTGCTGGCCGGCGATTTTCGTCAAACTCTACCGGTCATCCCGCAATCAACGCCTGCAAATGAACTTAACGCTTGCCTGAAATTATCATACATATGGCGATACGTAAAGAAATTACATTATTGACAACGAACATTCGAGTTGCGTTGCAGAACAATTCATCAACCGATAATTTCACAGAACAACTGTTGACAATTGGAAATGGCCGAATTCAGGTTGATATTTCAACTGATCTGATTTCGTTCCCGTAAAATTTTTGTGAATTTGCATCATCGAAGGAAGAACTAATCAGCATAGTGTTCCCGAATATCGGCCGTAATTATTCAAACCATCGATTCGCTGAGTGAACGCGTGATATTAGCTGCGAAGAATAAGGATGTCGATGAATAAAATTTAATTATTCAAAATCAAATCGCAGCCACAATGCATTCTTTCAAATCAGTTGATCTTGTTACAAATGATGACGAAGCAACAAGCTATCCAATTAAATTTTTGAATTCGTTGGATGAACCTGGTTTATGACCGCACAATTTGCAATTCAAAGACGGCACTGTCATCATAATTCTGCGCAATCTGAACCAACCAAAACTTTGTAATAAAATGGAACCAGTTTGACGGTAAAGAAACTGATGAACAACGTCATCCAAGCAACCATAATCAATAGCAAATTCAAAGGCGAGGAAGTTCTTATTCCATTCGACTCGCATTCGCAATGACAATCAATAAATCGCAACGCCAATCGTTGCAAGTGTGTGGCCTTAATCTCGAATTTCTTTGCTTTTCGCACGGACAATGGTACGTGGCGTGTTCGAGAGTCGGAAAACCATCTGCTTTCTTTGTTTATGCACTGGACAAAAAAACAAACAACATTTGTCGTGTTTTGTTGGGAAAGTTATTCACAGTACAGAAGAATTCTACACGAGTTACAAATACAACATCGACAGTAGAATTATTGCCAATAAAAGTAGGCTACTGCGGATGGGTTTTTTTTGGAATTTCTATACATAAAATCCCCAAAAAACACGGCTATTGTTTATCACAAAGCATTGCAGTGACGTGTAGTACGTTAAATCCATTTTCTGTTTAAATAAAATGCATTGAATTTAATTCCAAAAAAGTTTAATTCATTCAATATAGAGGCTCGACTCTCGAAAGGGAAATCAATAATTAAATCAATTTAAGACAGAACAAAGTTAGCCGGATCAGCTAGTATACATAATATATAAAACAATAAACTATATTTAAATATTTACCAAACCTATACAGACACTTCTTGTTAGAGTGACTTAAGATTTTTCTTAGGAATCTTTCATCATGAATTTCGCAAACTAAATCTATGTCACCAATATACCTAACCTACTAAGTTTGTAAAAATTTTAACGTCACAGTAAACTAAATCGAATCGAAAAGAAATAGACAATTCCGTGTCACAACTCACATTCATTACATATTGACAAGCTCTCCACTTAAGGATATTAAACGTACCTAACATAAAAAAAAAAGAAAAAAAAAGTTGAGCTGACATGAACCAAATGTGTGGTGATGGTAGGTATTGGTTGTGCTGGTGCTGGGATTTCGAGACTAGGACTCATGGGAGACAAAAACCAAACTATCGAACATTATATGTTAAGCCTCGCTGACTACGTACACCACCACCACCAACATACCGCCCCATTTGTGTCATCCTGTCATACATGTACTATGCATTAAACAGAATTGGATTTCACCTTTATGCCAACTATGGCGCGATAAAACTTTATTATCTTATAATAGACTCTCTATAAGTAAGGTAGAAAAACACACATAGAGTATATAGAGCTCCATACTCATTTAATATATAGGAACGTCCTACCTGAGCTGCGCCAGCTATAACCACCATCTATCACCGATATAATTTCAGTTGCAGTATATTTTTATAAAAACACTTCTGTTTTTTTTTTTTTTTTTTTTCGTAGACTTTGCGTGTCCTTATTCTAACAGCAAAGAGAGCAGCCAGCAATATGGCAATGAGATAAACACGCGAAACATTTTATAGAAAAAAAAAAAAAAAAAACGAAGTGATAAAACGAAAACTAGCTAAGTAGGTTTACACGAATGACGAAAGTATGAAAGTTAATTTTTCGTTCTATTTTAGGATATGGCTTTGTTTTGTTGATGAAGGCTTTCCACGATAGAATTTACTACTGCGATACAAAAATACCCCCACGCACAAAAAATATGCAAAAAGTACCTATGAGTATTGAGTACCTACCTATTTAGCGTGCAATGTTATTTTGAAATTATAAATAATTTAAATTTTTAGTTCTAACGACTTTTTTCAAAACATCACAAAAACCCCTTGAGTAATTTTATATATATAAATTTTGTCAAGAACGAGCAATTAGGAGAATTTTTTTGTTATCTCTATTTTATTATTATATTATTATTTTTTGAGCATTGTACAGCACAACTTTGACTTTTCTGAAGATCGCAATTTTGCAAAAAAAACTTATGCGTAAAATTTGCAAATTTGCGAATTGAAAAAAAAAAAATTTACGGCACATGCCGGCACAAGTTGAGCACAATACAGTACAACTTTTTTTTGGTTGAAATTCGAAAATGGCGGTGCTAACTTCATGCTGTGTCGCTTCGCAACATTTGCGTTCGATTGTAAAAGCTGCAAATATGCGAATTTTTTTGTTATCTCTTTGGTTCTTAGTATTATTTTTTGAGAATTATACAGCACAATTTAGATTTTTTTGAAAATCGCAATTTTGCAAAAAAATTTATTCGTAAAATTTGCAAATTTGCGAATTGAAAAAAAAATTTACGGCACATGTCGGCACAAGTTGAGCACAATACAGCACAACCCTTTTTTTTTTTGAAATTCGAAAATGGCGGTGCTAACTTCACGCTAAAAATTAAGAATAGCCTCTAAAAACCAAACGCTTATAAATACGATTTTTTTTTTTTAAATACGGCACATCGCAGCACAACCTTTTTTTTTACAAAAATCCAAAATGGCGGTGCTAACTTAACGCACATAATAGATAGACAAAAATATGAGCAGCAAAAATCTATTCTGTTCAAATTGAAGTAGTGTACTTTGAAATCATGATTTGTACCTCAAGCCTTCTTACTTGAAATTCAACAGTAGTTATATAGGTATCTACCTGAAATTCATCAAATTTTTATATGCTCATAACCAAAGTCAACTCAAAGTGAAAGGTAAAAGAACCCCAGGCTGAATGTGGTGGTTTTATGCCAAAGCTCAAGTGTAATGAGAATAGTATAAGGAGCAGTGTTGGTTTTGCGTTAAACAAATGTAAAACGCTGAAGTAAAAGAAACTGCATTTTCAACAAGACTCAAAGGTCATATTACAGATATACATATAAGAAAATAACGTTCCATTTTTTTTGCAATTCTTGAAAAGGCCTCTTTTTCCCCCATTTTACCTTCAGCCTCAGTACCTTCTACAAAGGCAAACTATCACACGGCAAGAAAATAAATATGTAAATAAAAAAAAAAAAAAAAATGTCGAGGAGAGAATTGCATTCGGGAAATTTAATCTGCCAGTTTCAGTTGAACCCTTTGTTAAACGGTATAAGGTAGGTAGTATACAAAGTTGGAATTGAGCCTCTCACACCCCTCACATTTTATACAACATATTTTCTCAGATTTCCTTATCAAAGATTAACAAAACAAAACGTCCTGCTGAATGAAAAGAACCCTCATCGTTACGTCGCGTCGTCCTTATCGTTGTCGGTCGTTGTTTCGTCCTCATCATCGTCATCGTTTGTAAGCCTTCACGTCGTAGATCCTTGGGAATACATATAGAAGAGTGGTAGGTACCTACCTACGTATAGGTACTTGCTTGCTGGTCGCGTGTTGACAAACAATAATAACAACAGTTACGCATTCACTAACAGCGCGCAACAAGGACCTCCTGGGGCCTTAACTGACTTTTTGGCGTAAAATGGGGGAGTTATTTGCTTAAAGCCCATCCGCATGAACCTGCTGATTTGTATATATATATAGCTTTGCTGCCGCCTACTGTTTGACGTGGCCTGACTCTGAGACTGGCAATGCCGCATATATAGCAAGTATTGCATTTAAAATGTTATTTTGTTATTTGACTTGTGCGCAAGTTTATGACGAGTTCGTTTTATTATTAGGAATTTGGCAAGGTAGTACAGTCATTAAATGCAATAACACTTGTAATGAAACAACATAATATAACAACAAAAGAGAACTCATGGTGATGATAAGAATCGACAGAAAAAGCTGTGTTGGCCTTAGAATTATCTTGAGAGAGAGAAATGATTATTCTTTTTTTTTATTTTTTTTTTTTTCAATGAAGAGCTTATGATTTGAACTGAGTATAATCACAACTCTCACCATCCTACTTAACAATCCTACTGACTCCCGCTTTTGTGGCGAGCCATGCCTTTGGGAAAAAAAAGTTATGCCTGTTATACTTTGAACTGGAACTTGTATTTTTATGATGTTTTTCTTGTATGAATATATAGATAGATGTAATAAATCTAGAACACAGGATTACCTCTGAATTTTTACTATGCAAGTAAATTTACAAAGTTTTATGTTTCTAAAAAAAAAAAAATCAAAAGCTTATGGTGGAGGAATAAGAACATCCTTTATACTTAAATATTGTTAGGACGTTGAAAGAAAAATCCGATTTATTAGATTTTCGGGGAAATGCAAGAAATTTCAAAATTGTTTGGAGTAAATTCAGAGAATCATATAAGAGTGGTATTAATATAAACAGGAAGACTGACATTTTTCTTACTTTAAAAAAAAAACGCCTTTGAGTGATGCCAAAAATGATTTTTTTTTTGATATTATCAGAAGACAAGACTCTCCAACATTCTTCCCGTATTTTTATTAGAGTTCAATCATAATGTATTTTATGTGGGGTATTATTATGTTCCTTTTATAAGTAAATTTTTTATGGAAATAATTCTGAGAATTGATACAAGATACAATTTTCTGTTTTCAAAGCACTTTTTTCCTCCACTTTGCTGAATTATGTAATTCTATAATACATGAAAGACATTTTACCTTTGTTTTAAAAAATCATCCATGAAGACCATTGAAACATAATTTATTGACTTCAAAAGGTAAGCAACACCACGAATATCGTCAATACTGTTTTTCGATTTATTTAATTTAAAAATAAGTAAAAATAAATTACAAACTCTAAAAATTTCATTAAATTTTACTTAAATTAGTTTTTTAATTTATTTTTTTTAGTAAAAGTTATTATTTTAAATAACTTGAAAATAATTTATTTTTTTCTCGCTTAAGAAAAAATTCTGAAAATTTACACCAAATTATTGATGATCCTGAACTTTGCAGACAAAACGTCCGCTGAAGTTTGAACAACCACCAAGCCGTAATACTTGTTCGATTTTAAAAAACTAAAGGGCAATCGCTTCGTTTCGGCAAAATCTAGTGCCGATATTTTTTAGTTTTTTTTTATTTGCCTTAAAAAAAAAGTTATGGCCAAAAGTTCGCCAAATAACTTGGCCATAACTTTTTTTTAAGGCAAATAAAAAAAACTACAAAATATCGGCACTAGATTTTGCCGAGACGAAGCGATTGCCGTAATTTTTATGAAAATGCGGCGAAAATTACAGTGGTGACTGAAGGCCAAAGTTTTTTTAGTTATTTGTTTGGTTGTTTTTGAATCTTTTGGCCATAACTTTTTTTTAAGGCAAATAAAAAAAAACTAAAAAATATCGGCACTAGATTTTGCCGCGACGAAGCGATTGCCCTTTAGTTTTTTAAAATCGAACAAGTATTATGGCTTTGGTGGTTGTTCAAACTTCAGCGGACGTTTTGTCTGCAAAGTTCAGGATCATAATTATTGAAGGTAGATCTATTTCCGATAAACTAAGAAATAAGAAAAATGGGAGCTGCAACAGTCGAATTTTACAACAAAACAATTTCTTAAATTTGTACTTTTGCTCAATTTAAAAACTTCATTATAATCGGCTGTTTCCGTGTGTCGCTGAATCTCGATGTCGTTTTTTCGATTCAAGCAGCAGGCCTTACTTTTTTCCATTTCCATTTACCTTTACAATAATTAAATACCAGATACAAAAATTCACTGATAAAATATAAAAACTCATGAACAAGTTTTTTGTGAGTCAAATCGAACATCGTACATCGTACATCGTACATCGTACATCGTACATCGTACATCGTACATCGTACATCGTACATCGTACATCGTACATCGTACATCGTACATCGTACATCGTACATCGTACATCGTACATCGTACATCGTACATCGTACATCGTACATCGTGCATCGTACATCGTACATCGTACATCGTACATCGTACATCGTACATCGTACATCGTACATCGTACATCGTACATCGTACATCGTACATCGTACATCGTACATCGTACATCGTACATCGTACATCGTACATCGTACATCGTACATCGTACATCGTACATCGTACATCGTACATCGTACATCGTACATCGTACATCGTACATCGTACATCGTACATCGTACATCGTACATCGTACATCGTACATCGTACATCGTACATCGTACATCGTACATCGTACATCGTACATCGTACATCGTACATCGTACATCGTACATCGTATATCGTACATCGTACATCGTACATCGTACATCGTACATCGTACATCGTACATCGTACTCGTCTTTTCACCTCACCTCAAAAAAAAATGAAAGAATTCAAGAAAAATGATTTATCTTGATTTCTATTAGCTACAGAGAAAAATTAGACAAAAAATTGACATTTTCAATAATTTTTCCTCAGTTCGAACTGCATATATATGTATGTAGTTACTTTCTGAAAAGATAGAGGGCAGCAAAGTTCCTAGTTTCAAGATTTCACGAAAGAACTGATTTTTTGGAAAATATATTATTTAAAAAAAAAAAAATTTTTCTTCCAAAAGTCTTCATAAATATGAAATGGATATCTAGTCAAAATTCTGTCTCATATAGTAAAGCTTCACTTTAAGATAAAGGGTTAACACCCTCTTAATGGGTACGGTAAGGATAATAAAAATAATTAGTGTGCCTTTTATGTCTGCAGTTAAAAAATAACCCTCTCAAAAAACAAACTCACATACAATGTATGGCCTTTGCATTTCCTCTATAAATAAAAAAACATTACTTGGTGAACAAAATTCCTTTTTTGGTTGAATAAATTTAACAATGGAATTACGAAATTAAGGTAAAACTTAAATGAACTACGATTATACTCTAACACTGTTTGTGTATCGTTTTGTAGATATCCCAATTCCTCTTGCATTGCATACACCCTCGTATTCCGATAATTTTGGGTGGGGTGTATAATTGTGTAGGTATACACTGTAGAAGTGTAGAGTGTACTTATATCCTTTTTTTTATTGCAAGGACCTCTTAAGTAAAAACGACCTTTTTTAAATCGTTTCTTTAGAATGCACATTAAAACAAAAATATACAAAAAAAAAAAACAGAAACAACACTTTGGTATTATTTTCTTCATGCGAAATTTTTTTTTTTTTTTTAGGTAATTTCGAAAGTCATTCTCTCGGTGCTATGCTATTCTTGCTAAAGCAAGCAAGGTGGCAGGGAGCTGTGGGTATATGAAATTCCTTTAGGATTTGGTCAGTTTGTTTCTTTTTTTTTTTTTTATTGCAGATTTTTAAAAGAAGCACTTGGTGAAATAAATATGTATACCTGCGATTTATTTTTCTTTTCCTGGTTTGATTTTATGGAATGTTTTCTTTTGTTTTTTTTTTTTTAATTTTTAATGTTGTTGATGTGTTAAGTTTCAGAAAAAGTTACCCTCTTATATTACTTTTTAAAAAAATTTTCATTTGTTTTAATACCCCTATGGCCAAATCATAGAGTAAAAGAATTAATTTCTGAAGAATTACAAATAAAACAATTATACTTCAGTACATCATGGCTCTTCAAATATCGAGGGTAGGACACACGTTAGTTAAGTATGTACATCAATATCAATTTTTAGTATTCAAAATGTTAAGGGTATATAGTCAAAGACCCATTTAGTGCGCGAATAATTATAAAAGTAAAATTTTCTGTGTTCTGAAATTAATATAATTTACCTTTAGAAATTTTATTATACTCGTAAGTCGTTGTTGTGAGGTTTTAATTCCCATAGAACGTTCTTACTTGGCAAGTTATGCAATCGTAAAAAAAACAAAGTCGTGATTTTGATCAAACTTTGACTTAACGATAATGGCGAAGTCGAAAAAAGTCAGTCTCGCAATTCTGTCCATCTGTCTGTTTGTCCTGTCCTTTTGGGTTGCAGTCTAAACGGGTGGGTCGATTTTCTTTAAATGACTCCGATCCCGACTCGTTTTTTAAATTTATTTTTGGGACCAAAAATAACGGTACCTGCCATACAAATTTTTTATCAAAAAATGAAAATCGGGTTGGGGTCATTATTCTGTAAGTGCCAAAATTTCTGTATTTCAAAATTCTGTAATTTAAAATTTTGTAAAACGTAAATTCTGTATTTCAAAATTCTAAAAATCTAAAATTCTGTTTTTCAAAATTCTGTAAAACCATTATTCTCTTTTCAAAATTCTGTATTCCAAAATTCTGTAAATTATAAAAGAAAAATTGTTTTGATAATGAAAAAACGTACGCACTTTTTTTCATTATCAAAACAATTTTTCTTTTATAATTTACAGAATTTTTGAAATTCAGTATTTTGGAGTTCAGCATATACAGTATTTATAATTTTCCAGAATTTTGTATTAACAGAATTTTGATATACAAAATTCTAAATTTATAGAATTTTGATACACAGAATTCTGGATTTACAGAATTTTTGAATAGAGACTAAAAGATTTACAGAATAATGAAATACATACATAATGAAATTTTCAATTCATTTACAGAATTTTGGTCACACAGAATTTTGTAATACAGAATAACGACCCGTTCCCATGAAAATCTTATTTTTCTCAAAAACTCAAAAGCGCAAAGCAAATTCAGTATTTTTTTTTACCAAATGGCTACCATTTTATAAAAAAAAATACGAAAAATAGCAATAAGTGGTAGGTACCTACCTCCCATAGAACTTTTTTTTATTTTCGATTTGCTTAAAATGGTTCGATTGATTTTGATCATTTTTTGGTTTGGAATGCCTCACCAAAATTTTCCAAAATTAATTTTTTTTATATACAAAAAAAGTTTCAAATTTTTTTTTGTTGAGAACTTAATGATTCGGAAACGAATTGATGGATTTTTATTGAACTAAGCACCCTGCAAATTTGTATATTATTATCTTACAGATTTAAAACAAAAAATTATTCTTATAACCAAAACTAACACGTACATCCCATATATATGTACAAGAATTTACAAACTGGTAAGGAAAAACTCATTTTTCTCACAAACGGCTCCTGCGATTTTGATTAAAATTTTTATGTGAACTATACCGCTATAAATGTATCTATGGATTAAAAACCTGCTGAACCGATTATAATTAAATTTTTTACACAGAAACTTCAAATAAATTTGAACAATATTTAATATTAAAATTTTCAAAGAAACAAATTTTAGATAAAAAAAAAAATCAAAATAATTTTTGAAAATTTGATACATACTTCGAAAATGGGTAGATAATTTTTTTGTATTAATTTTTTTAACTCTGATTAATAAACACCACAAAATGGCGTACCAATTTGTGTCCTTAAAAATGTGTTCAAAATTGTATATCTCTTTACAAAATTATTAAAAAAAAAACGCTCCAACGATTTTTGAATTTTTTTTTCTCTCATAAATTGAGATTTATTTAACAAATCAGATGGTGTACATCGCGTTGGTGTCAGCCGGTATGAAATTACCAGGTTTTTAAATTTTGTTATATTTTTCAACACCAGATTTCCAAATGTTATTAATCCTTATTCTTCTTTTAAAAACGTCCTGGAAAATAATCAGTCTCCAAAAATTCTATTTCTTAGTATAGGCTGTGTGTGTTTATTAATTTGTGGAAAATATAAAAACATCACACTTAAGAACAGCTGTATTGAGTAATTAAGCTGAAGGTTACATATAGATACACCACCACCTGATTATTTTAATAGTGGAAAATTATTCCTTCTGAGAGACACAATCTATATGGCCAGGACATTTCTTGTGAGGCACCATCTAAAGTAAACTCGGTCTCATAGTCGACCACAAAGCCGCAGAATATTTGATGAAATTCAAGGAGAGAAGGTGTGTTTGTGTGTTGTATGTTGAATACCGAAGAAAGAAGTAAAACAAACAAATCCTCAAACCACTTCACAACTTCACCACACTTGGTGATTTTACCCCCAATATTTCGTATGCCAACCAGGAATATTATATCCCATCAATGACGATGAATAACGACGACCTGGCCCTGCACAAGATAAGCCGAGCTGATGATGGGCATACGCAGCAGCCTGATAAATGTTCGTACATAACCGCATCCAATCAGGAGCAAAAGGACTATACAAGGCGTTTAAAATATACCACATCCAGTGGTGCTGCTGCTTTATAGTACCATTCCTTATATTTACACAGATTGAATCAGAAACTCACAGAATCAAGCGGGGTTCGTTGTCGTTGTCGTCGTTTTGTTTATTTAGAGGAATTTATTTGAGGTTGTGATTTATATCAAAGGATTAACGAAAATACCGAAGAAACTCAACACCAAATATTGTCACATCATTTTCAAAATGGATTGGTACATACATAGGTATATTATATTATACGACACGACAACGATGGCAACGGTGTTGTGAAGAACCATCAGAGCTCAAGTCAAGAGGGAATATTGAAGTTTCATTAGTATTATGTAGGTATATCTGACCCATGCGAAAGAGTAAAGCTTCTGTGCAAACAACATTAATTAATTTATTTGCATTCAAGGACAATCTGCAGTAGATGTTTACCTCTGTTTTGAGTGTGCCTCAAAAATCACAGAAGGGGATTTATCCTTTGAGGAGTTAACAAACAATAAAATTTATATAAGATTGTATATAATATGTAAATATGTATGTTCTGATAAATAAATAAGCAAACATATTCAAAGTGTCTTTTGGTTTTAATGAAGGGTCAGCTCTCAGTTTAAATTATTTATATGCGTCAATATTAATCAGTTTAGTTTTTCAGAAAAAAAAAGAAGAGAAATACAAAACTATACGCTAATGAATAACTAAAAGTTTTATACTCACTCTATTGCTGGACTTACATATATGACTAACGAATCACCGCATATTTAATATCATTTTATACACAATTTTTGACATTACTTGATATCCTTTTATGTCCCCTCAAAGGAGTGTCCGCAAATACTTTCTAAAAAGAGTTTGTTCTTGGTTTACATTTTCAGGCTTATTACATTATTTATTATGTTGTTTTAATTTTCTACTTTACTTTTCTTTTCAAATAATATGTAATCATTTGATAGCTATGATGTTCTAAATCATTTCAGATAAAAAAAAGGTATGTTAATGTGAATAATCAAGGTGTTTTAGATGGGGGTAAGAGTTTAGTGAATTCTTCCATTATCAGTCGGTAAAGCAGTCACATGAGTAAGTATATATCATCAAAAATAATTTTAAAAAATCGGTGACAAGGTGCAGCTTTGTTGTTTATGTTCCACGTTAAGGACTATTCACATGAGAGCGACCAACGACCGACGAATAAAAGAAGAAATGGGATTTAAAATTTTTAATAAGCTTAAATTCTCCATAAAAACTAGACAAAATGGTATAAAACTTATATAAATTAATGTTAGGATATTAAAATTTACATTTTAATTACTGAAATAAGAGAAATCTGAGAAAATAAGTTGATTTTCACGAATTGCAATCTGTTCATGACGACCAATTTATTTTCTCAAATTTTTCTTATCTTAGTGATTAAAAGAAAAATTTTAGTTTCTTAACAGTTTTTCAAATGATTTTTCTACCATTTTGTCTAGTTTTTGTGAAGAATTTAGGCTTATTAAATATTTTAAATCCATTTTCTTCTTTTATTAGTCGATCGTTGGTGCCTTTCATGTGAACAGTCCTTTAAATTTCAATATATTATCATATAATTATAATATCATCACTTATATAAATTAGTTTTTTAATAATTATCTGTGCTGGCTTCTCGAAATTTATAAGCAGTGGTAAAATCGTTGATACACTCTTATCGATCAATCCATAAAATCCTAATAAAGTAAAAATTGGAATATCCAGAGTAAAAACTTGTCAGCGACGAGGGTTCCTTTTCTCCATATGATCCTCCATTAAATGGTATCGAAGGTGTGGGGTGGCGTATGTGGAACATTTTGTTCATAGGAAGTCAGGTTGTTATAATGTTTTATTTTTGTATTTATTTTATTAGTATAAGTACCAACAAAATCAACTTGAGTTAACAAAAATTCAACGCTAATACTTATAGAATGTCATGTTTTACCTTTTTTTAAAACCAGAAACCTTATTCTGTTTTCAAATAAATTTTTTAGTGAATAATAGTTTTGGAAAAATTAATTTTCAAACTAAAAATTTATAAAAGAAGATGAAAAAAAATTTGGTTTGTGTAGGTACACTGACCGGAAATGTGTAATTCAATAGCTGTGTTTACTTGGCTCCAAAAAATGCCCGATTTTTTTAATGTTTGTAAGAGATGACAAAATAAATGAACATTTTTGACCACCCATTAACTTTTTTTGAACATCCACAGTTATCGAATATCGATTTTGTAAAATGGAGTGAGCAAAAGAACACCGCCCCAAAAAATTTTTTTCAACTTCAACTACCTTCGATTGGTCTCTTTTTGAACATTATTTACCACCCTTTAACTTTTCTGACCACCCCACATTTTTTTTTTTTGATTTTTGAAAAAAAAATCGATAATTTTTTTTCTTCACATTTTCTTTTTTTTTAAATTTTAATTTCAAATACTTGAAAGATGACCGAATGTGAAAACACAACTACCTCAAATGACCACCTTTTAGGATTATTCCAACTCCTCAAATTCAATTTTCAATACGACAATCAATTGGCAATATGTTTTTGTCAAATGTCAATGACATTTTTTTTTTAATTTAATACATATTTTGAAAACGGCTCATTTGATTTTTTTTTCAAACTTGGTTTAAACTTTTTTTACATTATTAAGTAGATTCTTTGAACCAAAAATAATGAAATTTATATCATTTAACTGTTTAAAAACCGCAACATAGTGAGTAAATTTTTTTTAAAACAATTCGATATTTCAAAAATTGGTTGATGACTTTTTTGATAGTGAAATTTTTAATAAATATTAAAAATTGGCACATTATTATTTTTTTGTCTTTAAAAGTGCGTATGCAAAATGTTATGCGTTTTCAAAAACAGCTCCAACGATTTTAAATATTTTTTTTCTCGTACGTTAAGATTTTTCAAAGAAATCGTTCTACAGTAAAACCCGTTTAAGAGAAACCCGTTTGTGTGAAACTTATTTTCAGTTAAATTTTATTCATTCAAAAAACTCTCTAAATTATTTTTGATGTTATTAAATCGTTTTTGCGCATATTCAAACTATTTTTTTATAGGCAACTCAAAAAGATAAATTCAATTTTTCTAGCTTTAAATTTCCGCTTAATGGAATTTTTAAATACGCTTAAGTAAAAAAAAACACTAAAGCGAGGTTCGTTTAAGTGAAAAACTTGCTTAAGTGAAAGAAAGACTGTGACATTTTACCTTTTCTCTTAAACAGTTTTGACTGTATACCTATTATTAGCAGACAACAAAAATTTAATCAAAATCGTAGGAGTCATTTTTGAGAAAATAAGATTTTATTGAAGGGTTTTTAAGCAATTGTATTCAATATTGAAGGTAGGTATATTATAGGTACCATTCATTTTGGCTATGAGAAAAATGTTTGTAATGTTTGTAATGTGAACAAATTTCTTGTTGTAAAACAAAAATTGACCCATTCGTTTTCAAAATATTTATTGATTTAAAAAAAAAATAACCGTTTATCAGAAGTAAAAAAAAAAGTTTTTGCAAAATTTTAGTAGGTACGCATTACTTTAAAAAAATCTCCATAAAAAAATCAAAAAAACTTGAACCGTTTTCGAGAAAAGAGAAAATTAAGAAAAAATGGTTCTATAGAAAGAAGGTACTGTTAATATCAATTTTTTGTTTTTTTTTCCGCCGAAAGGTAATTTACACCATTTCAAATTAACTAATTTTTTTTATCTGTGGAGCCATTTTTGATGAAAATAATATTCTTCAAAAATGACAAAAAAAAATTATATGACAGGTACCGTTACTTTGGTCTTAAAAATTGTTAGAAAAAACCATGCCAGGGGAATATTTCCAAAAATGCTATAGTCACTAATTTTTCGGAAAATCTACCTATCCATGCTTAGGCTGTAGCCAAATATTTTTCTAAAGCTATAAATATTTGCAACAGGTCTTGACCACAAACATGGTTCCTTTTATGTGTTATAGTTTGGTATGAATAACAAATTAGGAATAGTTAAATAGGAACAAATTTATACAAACATAGGTAAGGTACTAAAGAAAGTAGATGTACACTGCGTTTCATTAGTTTAAATACAGTCTTTCTTCAATAATTTTTTTACGATTTCTCCTTAACTTTTTTTTAACAAGAACAATTCTTTTCCGAATAATCCGATAAACAGTTGATTTACTGGCTTATACACCGGTCTAACCATTAATTTTGCTGACTGATAAGGTTGAATTGGAGGCTTCTCAGAGCATTGCACGTTGATCTTGAGGTGTTGTTGCCATATTCCCTCGTGCCATTCTTATGGCCTATATAACGACTATTACCATCGTCGTTATAAGTTCGAATTTCAGCCTTTTCCTCTACAGTTAGGTAATATGCTTTTGGCATAATTGTTTCATTGATGAAAAAATGATTTTAACTATTTATTACTTGACTTTTTGCATTTAGTTTTTAATTGTTTTCAAACTACTATATTGTTTTTAAATGTGTATTTAAACGAATGAAACAAAAAAATCTCAAAAATTTTATTAAAAAGACAGTATTTAAACGAATGAAACGCAGTGTATGTATGTTAGTTTGAATTTCAGATTTTAAATAAAATTTATACTTTAAAACTAAATTTGCAAAATAAATCACCAATTTGTTTTTAAAACATTGGATTTTCCATCAAAATCAGGTTAGTTGTTAACCTCGGATAGGCAAAAAATCGCTAGTTAACTTGTTTTTATTTTTTTATAGATAATAAAGAGAGTTTTAATTTCCTATCTGGAATTAACTAACGAAATTGATGTTTTATGACTTTGCTATAATAAAAATACCAACCATCCCTAAGTTAAGCACATAAAAAAATAAAAACAAAGGTAATATCAGGTTACCATCATATTATATGGACATTGGACATTGACCATACGAAGCATAAAACACGCATTCAATTCAGATGGTATTGACAGCATGTCTGAATTTTGTGCAATTGTTCAGTGATGGCAGCTGTGAGACCAATAGTTATATATGCGAAAACAACGACAACAACAACTCTACACGCATGCATTTGTGGTTAATGAATGAGGCAAATATTCATGTATAAAATATTCATATATCCTATGTACATATATATGTAGCTATATGTATATCCTGTCAATATCGATGTTGGTATGACCTGGAGTAGAAAATTGCATATCACTAAACCGTTGCAGTGGTTAATCGTATAGTTGTTTTTTTGTTAAATAACACTTGAACATCACTATACCTTTTCCTCCTCCTCGATCCTCTAAAATCTCTATCCCATCTGATGGTATAAACGAAATTGTACGATTTAAGCCTGTCGGAGATAAATCGCGCGTCAGTGGTGTCGTCGTTGTTGACGTCGCATAGAATAATTTACACTCCTCCACTCATACACACACACACACTCACCATATATATTAACAAATAGACATACATATATGTATGTATATATTCATAAAGCTGCTACGATGCAGCTATTTTGAGCGTAAATTATGCGAAAATCAATTACGAGCACAGGATGTGATCCGTTTATATGCTGGTGACATTAATCCTGATGGAGAATCGATGCATTTTTAAATAGGATTTGGTTAAAGTGCTCATTTTTTTCTTAGTGGTAATCCAATATACATATGTGTATGTGTACCATCAATGTCAACCAGAATAATTCGCTTTAGCTGCAAGAGCTTTGGCAGTGAGAAATGGATTGGCTGAAAACTGAAGGATAAGATTTTTTAAGTAACAAGGGTGAATTTTTTTTTTCAATTATTTTAAAAGTAGCCAATAATTAAAATTGATTTAAAATTGAAATAATTATTCAAACCAATAATATTATTATAAAAACACAGACAAAATATTATATGAGAAAAGAAAAAGGACATAATTATAATTAATAAATCTGTATAATCAAAACAGTAAAGTCGTACATAAAAAAATGCTAAAATTCCAGAGCATGATGTTCCGATTCCGATTTTTTTGATATGTTGTTATGACCAGTTGGGGTAGAGTTATTCCAAGTTTGTAGCTTTGAGAAACCCTCTGCTAACTGCATTATACGTGAAAACCTACAATCAATCACATAAAGATCTAAAAATACAGGGTGATTGGTATAAGGTGCACAAAAAAGCTAGAATGAGTAGGTTGGGTTAAGATAAGAAAAAAATAGCATACGAGGGGGGAGGTCTATTTCCCCCCGTTTAGGCGGGAGGGAAATTTTCTAAAAAATTGACATAAAACAGAAAAAAAATTATTTAAAAACAACGGTAAAACTAACAATGCCATGCTGTACTTTTTTGGAAAGCCAGAAATCTTTTCTTTAATTAAAAAATTTAAATAAAGTTGTCTTAGAGAATAGTTTTTGAAAAATTATAATTTTCAAACTCTAAATTTTGAAAAAAAAAATTTTAATTCAAAATTGTATGTACAATTTTTGTTTTAAAATTCAATGCTATCATTAATTTTAAATAAAAAAGAAGAAACCAGATGCTAAAATGTATTTTAGTTTTTAGGAAATAAAAAAAAAATGTTAAGTTCATTTTCAGGCGTTATAATTAAAGGTTAAATAAAGATATGTACGATTAGATCGCAAGAACTTGCTTTTCTGATTGAAAACTTTTATGTAGCTACATTTAAAAAAAAAGTCAAAATTTCTAATTAAATTTATTTTTTTCTTTAAATTTTTTTTAAGAAAAAATTATTTCTAAAATATTTTAATGCAATATTGTTGAGAATAATTGAGATTTAAAAATAATAAGAAAATCAGTTTACACATAAAAAAGCTGAACCTGAATAACTAAAAAATAAGGCAATTTTTTCAAAAATGTAAAAATCCTATTTTCATATAATATAATATGATTTTTTTGGCAAAAACTTGAAACACACTTTCTTAAAATCACTTTTATTTTATTGTGGGTATAAAGCTTAATTCAAATCGATAGAGACGTTTTAGTAAAAATTTGAAAAAAAAAAAATAAAAAAAAAAATAGAATCATTACTAAAACAAAAATTCAAATTCTCATTCTCATTCTAGGAAATCACATAAAAATGCTATGTAAACTGTAGGTACCAAATTTGAAGCAAATCGGTCCACCCGTTTAGGATCTAGCTCAAATTACAATGAAAGCACGGATGTGCCAGATGGGCAGACCGACCGTGTCGGACACTGGAGAAGAATGAATATATTTTTGGCAATAAATCACCGATTAGAGCAAGGACCAATCTATTAATATTCCTAAACCCAACAATAACCACGCCCTCCAATACGCCCAAATTAATGTTAAGATAGTAAAATTTGCGTGTTAATTACTAAAATTAGAGAAATTTGAGGAAATATAAGTTGCTCGTCGCGAACAGATTGCAATTCGTGCTAACCAATTTCCGAAACTAGCTGACGAGGAAACTAGCTCATGAGGATTGGGGTCTATGAAATAACTCCCACGAAATAAGTCCCTCTTTTAAAAACGAAATAAGTCCCACCAAAAATTGCTATTTTGAAAGTGGGAGTTATTTCGTTTTTAAAAGTGGGACTTATTTCGTCAATTGGTGGGACTTATTTCGTTACGCGTTTTTATTTTAAGTGGGACTTATTTCGTTTTGAGTGGGAATAAATTCGTTTTGTAAAGTGGGAGTTATTTCATACCCCTAAATTTTTTTCTTATGCAAAAAGTTATATATTGGACATTTCGTAAAAGGGACAAAGTGGGACTTAATT
Source organism: Epistrophe grossulariae (assembly GCA_929447395.1). Lineage (NCBI taxonomy): Eukaryota > Metazoa > Arthropoda > Insecta > Diptera > Syrphidae > Epistrophe > Epistrophe grossulariae. Next base: position 22,145,847 of record OV839566.1, on the reverse strand, counting down.
CATTTAAGAAATATATTATTCAAGGGGGAGTTATTTCATTTTGAGTGGGAGTTATTTCATTTCAAGTAAATTTTTAAATCATTTCATTTTGGTGGGACTTATTTCGTTTTCAAAAGTGGGACTTATTTCGTGGGAGTTATTTCATTTTTTTAAGCAATTTTTAGTGGGACTTATTTCGTTTTTAAAAGTGGGACTTATTTCGTGGAAGTTATTTCATAGACCCGAGGATTGAGTTACCTTTCAAATGATATATACTTTTTTCTAATATCCCATAAATGAGGTGCTAAAGGTACACGTGACCTTGTATGACCTCAAAACATTAAAAAGCTTATAAAAAAAATCTTTAGCTGACCAATTTCTGAAACTGCCTGAACTTTTATAAGGATTAAGTAACCTTTAAGATGGTATATACTTTTTTCGAATAACCCACAAATGAGGTGCTAAAAATCGCTATGACCTTAAAAAAAATTAAAAAAAAATTATTAAAAAACATATATATGCCTGACCAATTACTGAAACTACCTGACCTTTTATCACGATCCGGTGGCCTTTCAAATGGTATATACTCTTTTTGCGAATATCCTATAAATGAGGTGCCAAAAATCGTTAATGACCTTGAAAAAGTTCAAGCTTGGATTACAAGTTTTCTAAGCCTGACCAATTTCTGAAAATAGCTAAGCTTTTATGACCAATTATAGTGACCTTTTAGATGGCATACTTTTTTGGTGAATATCCCATATATGAGGTGCTAAGATCCCGGAGCCGTTATTTTTTAGTAAAATACTAAAAAACAATTGTTTAATTAAATGTCTTCTATTTTATGATAAAATCAAATATAACTAAATCTATTTTACTATACTTACTTATTAGAAATAGGATTTTAGAACAACTTTAACAAGGAATTGTAGTTAAATTAAGAAAAAACTTATTTCAGTTATTTTCAATTTTGTCCAAAACTGAAAGAATACTTTTTTTCATTTTTATTTATCTCTTAAATAAAGAAAAAAAAACACACACAATTTGTAGCCACAATCCCAGACATTAAAAAATGCATTACCTAACATTTGTCTTACATCTATTACGACACAAGTTATAGGTCATGATTACAAATTTATAAGAACTATCAAAACTTTCTTACATTTTTTTTTGGTTTGAGAAAAGAAATTATTTGTGTTTATATGTAATTTAAGGAAAACAAAAAAAAAAACATTTCTTTTACGAAAACAATGAAAACTCAACTTTAACTATATAGACTTCATATTTTCTTCATACATACTTAATGAGACTCTTGACTGAAAATGAAGTCCTATATAAACCTTCCTTCGCCCGCATTGAAATTATTTTCAAGGATGTTGTTTTAGTAACACAAAATATACATATTATATAGAAACAAAAGTATATTTGGTAAAATTTTAATATACCCAATCCCCATGCCACGCAAAACTTATATGTACAAGTCCTTCAATGATAAATAAGACAATTCTTGAACCTAATTCCAAAAAGAAAACCACATCAACCACATACATGCGGTGGTGGCCTTGTATATTTCTATATATGTTTCCCTGAGCCTGACCGAGTTTTGGTATGCAAATAATATGTAGAACGTTCATATATTTAATACTCATAAAGCCGAAACTTTTTTCTAAAAATAAAAAAAAAAAATATAAAACTTAAATCAAGATATATAAATTCTATATGCGACGACCTCTTTAAAAAGAAACAAATACACATAGAAAAAAAAGAGGGAAACCGGAAACGGAAACAGGATATTTACCTAATCGTTAAAATTTACTTCATGCAAATAATATAATAATATTATAAAATATCACGTGTCGAATCTTAACCACACTTCCTGAGTTGGGTGACTCTTCACATCTCATCTATGTACCTAAGTATAATAATGTAATGCTATAGGTTTGTTTAGAATAATATTGAAACATCACATCACACTTAAGACGATTTTATACAGCGGTGTGGGTGGAGGGGGCTGGACTTTTCAAAAAGGAAGAGCAACAAAAACTATCCGTTGGGATTAATAATAAAGATATACAAAAGGATGGGTGGTTTTCTTATGTGTATATACCTACATAAGAGGACTATATCAAAAAATAAGGATAAAATGGAATACAATGGAATGATGAAGATTTTCCCGATGAGTAGACCCATCAAGACATTTTCAATTGTAAATTCCATACGCAAAAAAAAAAAATTGAAAAAGATACTCTTCCAATATAAAAGAATAAGAAGAAGAAGAAAGCTTGTGAAATCAACGTTAACAAAAAAAAAAAAAAAAAAAAAACCCAAGCAAAGTCACCCATCAGGGTCATGATGGTGAAAAGGATCTTTCGGCTATTTGATCCCCTTATGATGGAACTTTAAACTTTTCCTTTCGTTGTCGGTTGTATAGGTAGGTATAGTCAGTCGTCCTTGTCGTTGTCATCGTCGTCAGGCTTGTTATAATAAGAATAGGTGCCTATCTTAGATTAAGCTATTCGTATCGCTTATATATTTAGTATAGGGTTCTATATGGTCGTCTTCAGAAAAAAAAAAAAACATGGAAGTCAATCGTTTGTGTTCGTTTAAGATAATCCTCGTAATCTGACACGATGCTGGTATAGAGAATAAGACTGCTATATTATGTATTCAAGCAGATAAAGGCAGAAGATGAGAAAAAAACACGTTCCTTATTTTTAAGGGGCTTCTATATAATATGTATATCTATATATGAAGAGAACAATTGAGATATACAAAAATATATAGGGGAAAGCCTATTTTTGTTGTTCTGCTATAGTGTCATATATACCTGCTCCATGTTGTTTCTATTATATCGAATATCTATGTATATATATGTTTTGGAGTTTACCTTCATTTTATGTTCTTTTGGAAGTACGCTTTTTAGAAATAAGCTGATTTTCAATTTCCTAAGTAATTTGTATCGGAAGTGTGCGAGGTATAGGGTAGACAATTGTATGTGTGTGTGAGTTGAGTATGGAGTTGAATATTTAACTCTTCATTCACTAAATTTTAAACTTATCTTGAAGAAAAATATGTAGTTATATATAGGTATTCAAAAATGCACAACAATAATTGTAAAAGGCTAGACTTTGATATTTTATTGTTTTTTAATGCCTAAAGCACCCACACAAAAATTGGTCCAATCACCTCCCCCTTTTGACCCTTTTATGATATGAAAGAGATTCGTTGAGACAAGTCAAGTAATCAACAATAAGTTTTTTTTTTGTATGTTTTAACCTAAAATCAAATTGTTCCCAGAAATTCAATGAAATTGACGGAATAAAGAATGGCCAAGTCTAATAAACTGACATTCTAGTATGAATAATACAATAAATAATAATAATAACTGCTGTTTTTATTCGGCAATTATTCAAGAAAATTAACCCTAGATTAAAGTTAGCATTCAGACAGAGACTATATTTTTCAAAGCATCAGCTACGAGACGATATCTTTTCGATTGAAATCATTGAAAAGATATTAAAAAAGTTTTTAATATTTTTTGCTAAGTGAATAAGTTAAAAAAATTGTCAAATTTCTAAAAAACAAAATTTGACAAAGGGAAGTTTAAGAATAAATATGACACTTTTTTCCGTGCGAGCAATAGATTTTAAGAAAAACGTGGGCAAATGCTATACAATACATATCAGTTGCTTGCAGTTTTGATGTACAACCCATGTTCTGCTAAACGATCGCGAGAAAGTTTGTATTCTGTAATCCATCGGAAGGAAACAATTGCTTCAAAATGCATATATGTATTGTGATAAAAATATTATTAAAACAATTAGATTCTCTTGAAAATTTCAAAAACAAACATCGGTTAAGATTTGCACTCAAAAGACAGAAGATTTTAAAAAATGATGTGAAACAAGTTGAATGAAACATTCAGGTGAATCGAACGTTTCGATCGAATCGCATAGTATGTAGAATATACATAGCTGGTAAATGGTAATGTATACCTGGAGCGCTCACACGTAAAAAAATGTCAACATTTTCTATGTAAAGGGTGATTTTTTAGCTGGTTTGGTTTTGGCAACACTGGTTTTGACAGCTGACGTGTGTTTAGTACCTTGTGTCACTGTCAAACAGCTTCAGTTTGGTTTGCAATTTAACCATGGATCGTCTTACAAATGAACAACGCTTGCAAATTATTGAATTTTACTATCAAAATTCGTGCTCGGTTCGAAATGTTCATCGCGCGCTGCTTCCATTTTATGGTCGGCTCATTTTTGGTTGAATGGGTACGTAAATAAGCACATTTGCCGCATTTGGAGTGAAGATCAGCCAGAAGCATTGCAACAGCTACCAATGCATCCCGAAAAAGCCACTGTTTGGTGCGGTTTATGGGCCGGCGGCATTATTGGGCCATATTTCTTCAAAGATGATGCGAATCGCAGCGTTACTGTCAATGGTGAACGCTACCGAGCGATGATAACAAACTTTTTTTTGCCCGAAATGGAAGTTCTTGACTTGCATGATATGTGGTTTCAACAAGACGGTGCCACATGCCACACAGCACGCGAAACAATGGCGCAATTGCGAGGCGAGTTTGGTGAACAGTTAATTTCACGTTTCGGGCCGGTCAATTGGCCGCCTAGATCGTGCGATTTGACACCATTAGACTATTTTTTGTGGGGGTATGTCAAGGCTAATGTCTATAGGGACAAGCCCGCTTCGATTGACGCACTGGAAGCCAACATCCATGCATTCATTCGTGAGATACCGGCCGATATGTGTGAAAGAGTATGCCAAAATTGGACTCAGCGGATGGGCTACCTGAGACGCAGCCGCGGTCAACATTTGCATGAAATTATCTTTAAACATTAAATTGCAAGGTTCAAACTATCGATTCAAATAAATATTTTATTCATTTTTTCGAATTTTTTGTGTTTTTTTTTTTTTTAAGTTCTAAACCTCTTAAAAAATCACCCTTTATGTAAAAAATTTCAATGGCTTTATATTTGCCTTGTTAAACATTTAAAAAAAAATTTATTTTTACCGTTTTAGTCCTGATCCAAATTTATGATAGTTTTTACGAAATGCTTAACAGTACAAAATTAAAGTTCCTTGGACCAATATTCAGCTTTATCGGAATTTTTTTAGAAGTGAAAGACTATTTATATAGCTATTCAAGATCCAACGAAATTTTTTTTTGCAAAATTTACGACATTTCTTTAAAACAAAACAAAAAGAACGTGACGAGACCGATGGCGAGATAATGAACTGACATTTTTCTATTTTAAAAGACCGAGACGAGATAACTTACAAAAATCTCGCCTTGCCTCGTCTCATGACCAACATTACACAAGAAAAGTTCAGTTTCAATATTGTTACAGATTCTTGGTCATAATAAATTAGCGATAAGTCCTGGTAGCTAGCGCTATATTTATTTCATTATTGTTAATATAATTTTTTTATATTGTAGGTTTGAATAAAAGAAAAACACTTGGGTGAGCTACCACCAAGCTTTGATAGGCTGAAGTTTTAGATTTTTCATGACAGCCAGGCCGATCATCAGACTCCTTTAAGTGGTGCTTGGTTTATGTTTTCAATAAATATTTAATAATATTAAATAAAATTATCATAATAAAATGAAAAACATCCATAAATCTAAAACAATTTTTTTAAATTTTATCGTGCCTTATGAGATCCGCAGCATTTTTCTTCTACGACGAGAGTAAGGAATTTAAAACATTATTTTGGGTTGGGGTCATTATTCTGTAAGTGCCAAAATTCAGTTTCCCAAATTCTGTATTTCAAAAATTCTGTTATTTAAAATTCTGTAAACCTAAAATTCTGTATTTCAAGATTCTGTTTTTCAAAATTCTGTAAAATCCTTATTCTGTATTCCAAAATTCTGTATTTCAAAATTATGTTAATTATAAAAGAAAAATTGTTTTGATAAAATAAATAAAACAATTTTTCTTTTATAATTTAAGGAATTTTTGAAATTCAGCATTTTGGAGTTCAGAATATACAGAATTTATAATTTTCCAGAATTTTTTATTTACAGAATTTTGATATACAGAATTCTGGATTTACAGAAGTTTGGAATACAGAATAAAAGATTTACAGAATAATGAAATACAGAACTATGGTCGTACAGAATTTTCAATCCATTTACAGAATTTTTTAATACAGAATAACGACCCGTTCCCCATTACTTTATTTCAAAAAGGCTGACCTTACAATTCATTGCGTCGCGTCGACGAGCGCGACCACAGTGGCCCGTTTCGACTTTTTTTATTGCTAAAATCATAACTCTTAAACGAAAAAATATATCGTAACAATTTGTGTGTACCTTAAAGGGAACTCCAAGGCTATCAAGCAATGCTATCAAGCAAGGCTATTTTAAAGAAATAGCTATAGATAGATAGATAATTCTTTCTTTATTTCATAAAATAGATTACAATATTATGTTTCTTTGAAATACTAAGAAATAGCTATACAGTATTTCAGAATTTTCTGTTTAAAAACGAATTCGTACTAATAAGGTGATAGCCATAATTTGTATTTCACTTTAAAAATGTCAAAAGTTCAGTTTGGAATAATAGCAGATTGAAATTGAGTGAAACATTGGTGAAAAAAAAGACAAACCAATGGGAGTGACAGTGGGAAAAAAAAGAAAATAAACAATTTTTTCAATATTTTTTTTATTAATAAGTGTATATTATGTAGGTATAAATTTTAATTTTTTAACATAAAAGAGTGATTTACAAAAATATAATTTTAAAAATTACAAGTCAAATAGTGGAAAAAAAGAACGAAAAATATACAGGGTTTTCTTGCATATGATGCGAAAAAAGTCCAGAGAGTGTAGTTTAGGTGAGACAGGAAAAAAAATCGTATGGGAATTAAAAAAAATATATTAAAAATTAACGGAAACACTTACATATGTCATGTTAAATTTTTTTTAAAGCCAGAAACCCCTATATTAATTCTGTTTTTAAATTTAATAGTGAATAGTTTTGGAAAAATTAATTTTCAAACTCAACACTTGAAAAAAAAAAAAATGGACGGACTACAAATCAAATCTCTCTGTCACCAGCTCTATGACACTTTATGCTGCTGAATTTTTGTGATCATGTAAACAAATATAATATAAGAATTTTTTACCGTTAAGTTTGAGGCGGGAATTAGCGGAGTTTTTTTGTAAATTTAAATGTGAACAAGTGTGTTTCAAAAAACATTGGATTAAAATGTTTTAAAATTTAAAAACACAAAAAAAACAACGCCATCTGTTAGACGTTGAAAAAAAAGCAAACTAGCTACACTGAGAACTCAGTAATCTCAATTACATGAAGAGGACTCCTCACCAAAATTTTGAATTAAATTGCTTAAAAATTAACTATTTATAGGATAAAATGGGGTAACAACAAAAATTCCAATTAAACATCAATTGGATGGGCTTTCTTTAGGGTAAGATATATTCAAAATTCTCCTCTTCATACCATAAAATGGGTTGGAAACAATTAAAACAGAAACGTATTTTAATCTTTTGTTTAGGGTAAAATTTGAATAAGAAAAGCTTCCATATTAGTTTTTTTTCGTTCCATCGATCGTGCTATGAGAAAATTATTGTGCAAAAAAACAGGATCGTACCTGATTTGAAATAGAAACCTTTCGAATGTCCCTTCTGGAACCAAACTATGTATTTCCAAACAAAGTAGCTATAGCTACCAACTCTTTTCTTGTGATTTAACGATTTAAAGATATATACTAATTATTATTTACAATTTGTTATATGCTATTTATTTTAAACTATACATTGATTATTAATATAGGGGCCTGACTTTTTACATTGAGTACTCTTTTTTTTGTGTTCGTCCAAGGTAGCTCTTGTATATTTGTATATAAGAAGGTTTTTTTCAATAATTTTCAAATTCTATATACGAGTCATTACTGCCATGGGTTCAAGTTGGTAGCACTGGCATTTGACTCCTGTCAAACTCAGCTGTCATTTGAAGTGTCATAATATTAGTTGAATGTTTGCCATATTACGATAATGGGCTACTTAACAATCGAACAACGCGTTTAAATTATTAAAACTTACTACAAAAGTGGTGATTCAAACGTAGCCCCTTTTTGAGCATTGCGCGATGATTTTACGAATAACATTTTCTTCAGCGATGACGCACATTTCCAACTGGGTGGAAATATAAACAAACAAAATTCCCACATTAGCAGCAATCACCCACAAGTGATCGAAGAGGTGCCGTTGCATCCAGACAAATGGCGTTTTTCTTTTTTACCTCAGAGCAGATCACCCAGCTGTCAAAAATTAATTCTATGTTTCTTTTTTACCTCAGACAAATCAGAGCACATAAGTCGTGTTTCTTTTTTCCATCTGAGCTACCTCGGAGCATGATCTATATGCTCAGAATAAAATTACCGAGCAAATCGAGCAAAACGCTGAGCGAAGCCAACTTCATACAATTTTTATGTAATTTGACAGATTAATATGCATATGACATGTTCAGTGCTCAAGTGTGTTTCATAATTAAATCTGAGGGATCTGATCATAATCTCCTCAGAGCTTTGCTCTGATCGCTCAACCTCTGCTCAGAGCTTTGCTCAGAGCCAAAAAAGAAAAACGCCAAAAGTGACTGTTTGGTGTGCTCTATGGTCGAAAGGTGTCATTGATTCGCATTTCTTCGAAGAAGATGCCCATGGGCAGACGGTTACAGTCAATTCGGAGCGATATGCTCGAATGATAACCGATTTTTTTGGCCGGCGATTGAAGATCATGACTTGGACTATATATGTGGTTCTACCAAGATGGGGAAACAAGCTACATAACACGACCGATTATGGCTTTATTGCGTGAGAAATTTCATCGTCACATAATTTCACGTTTTGGCAACGTCAATTGGCCACTAAGATCATGCGATTTGACTGAACTGAACTTAACAAAAATTGCATATTGACAAGGCCCTCACTAAGTCAACTTATGAATGCAAGTGAGATCGGCGTGCCGGGGGACGAAACGCCGATTTTTGTTGGACTAAAGGCCTGTTGCAATTAAATCAAAGACCGTCGCGGTTGATTGGTTAAATTCGACTTACCTGAATTCCGGAGGCCAAACAGGAACTACTTGCATGTTAACTTCCAAAATGCATTATGTACTCAACTTTGACCTACTGAGCGAGCATTCTGGAAGTTGGTTGCACTGAATCGTTGCGTCACATTTAGTGTAACGCGAATTGCTGTCGACAATGTTTCAGTATTTCATAATCTGAAGTAATTCAAAAGTCAGCTACGACTCAGTGGGTAATGCCTTTGGTTTTATAATATTAGGGGCACAACAGGCCGTTAAAAGCTATTTTGAATCTCTTGTATATTACTTCTGTTCAAACCGAGTGTGAACTATAATTTCACAGAAAAAAAGGAAGTATGTATAAATATTTCAAAGTACTTTTCACCCAGTGGTTGCTTCAATTGTATGAACATTGAACAGGGATGTAGGAAGTGTGAACGAGCTTCTTTACCAAAGTTCTTGAAAGAAAGTGCAAAGCATGTACATTGTACATACTACATATCAACTTAATTAAGTCCATTAATTAATTTATATAAATTGACATTTTGTAGAGACATTTATATAATTATAGGGTTTAAATGAACATTTTCATATTTTCAATTCAAATTAAAAAAAAAATCATTCGAACATTGTCCATTAATAAATTGTATAACATTGCATCAATACAAGTTAAATTAAAAATCAATCCATCTTTTGGAAAGGAAGACCTGTCAAAGTCATATTGCCATTTTCCCAATAAACATATAATATATTATAATAATTGTAATATTTGATTTAAACCACATCATTTATCTAATTGACAAATACACATATGATGTATTCAATATTCATATAGAAACCCCTTAAATTTTGTCACATTAATCAATAAACATTAAATTAAATAAATGTTTTACAATATCATATCACTTCACCACATTCTCTCTGAGATTCACTCTTCGTATATAGGTACATATATTGGAAGGTTTGTATGCATAGATATATGTTTGCGTTTCGAGCAAGGCTGGTGATAAAAATTACAAACCAATAATTTTGCTTTATAAATCTAATCATTTGGAAAATAGTACAATATTCTATCAAATCAGAAATGATGTCTCAGCCTTAGGAATTGACCTGTTGACAGAATAAAAAGAAGAAGAAGATGAAGAAAATTCTAATCAAATACCAAAATGTTTAATTACAAGGAAATAACAAAAGATACCTAATAATAATAATTATGATAAAATATTATCACAAAGCAATCAAAGAAATAATGGAACGGCATCAATTTATTTATATGTATTATGCCATTTGACTATAGGATATTAATATTATTCAATATTCCTTTCAAATGTTCTTTGAACCATGAGACTCATGGCTTCTTTGATTTCGTCCTTTTTGTCGATGTCGTCGTTGTTGTCATTGTCGTCGTCTACTCTGTCTTTGCCTCTGCCTCTCTCTCCCTCTTTAGACTTCAACTTCGACAGCTTTTGGGTCGTTCCGTTGAATTGTTCTTCTATATATAAGATTCCAAACTAAGACAATTATATCTTTCTCGATGAAAGCACATCGCACAAAAGAGGTTGACTCTCTGTGTAACAATGACTGCATTGCCCAAGGCTCAACTCCCCATCATCTCAATATTGCTGACAAGTTGTGCAAATGTATAGAATTACCTTATCCTGGATATACATAGGTATAGTATGTATGTCTAGGCTAAGGCATCTCAAGGCATAACAAGGCAAGTGTATTTGCCTATATAGATATTCCTTTGTTTCATTTTATACTAACTATATGCACCTGCTCTGTTACCCTTATATATGATACAATAGATATACACTTGCCCCCTGTGTTATAAAATATAGGATCTGAATTCTGTTTGTCTATTCTATGCTGTCGCCATTCTTTGCTTTCTGTTTCAATCGATTGATTTTCGATTGAAGATAAAACATGGCTATAAGATGTAAATGAGAGTGGTTTGCACAATAAGAAAGTGTATCCACATCCTGCAGGGGTTATCGCATAAAGATATCCAATACCAAGTTAATGTATGCATTACTCGTTTATGTTATATGTGTGTATTCGAATATATGTATATATAGAAAAATGTATCCAAAAGGAATAAGGTGAAACTGTCAAGAACTCAGAGGTTTTATATCAAAGGAGGACGTAACGAAAGGAAAGGTTATTCCATTATTTACTGCAAATGTAAACAAATGAATTTTTGATTCACTTTCATCTTGACTAAAAGGCATATATAATAATATTTTATAGGTGTATGTATATATGCGAAGGCGGTAAACCAAAGTTGATAATAAAGAATATATAGATACTGCTTGTTTGTGTACTAGAAATCAAATTTGGGTAGATATAAAATATATCTATTGTCTTATGCGTATAAAAGCTTATAAAATTTTTAACAATATATGTAGTTTTTAATAAAATTATTTACATTTCAATAAATACAAAACTATTCAATAGTGAAAGCATATTTGTGATATCGTCGGCTATAAATAAGTAAACTCACTTTTGCAAATTTTACAAGAGAGCGAAAAAACAAAAAAAAAATATGTGCACGACTGGGTCGCACGAACTTGCTCTCATGTGCGATCACACTGTGTTTTTAAAGTTTTAATATATCAAAAACTATATTTTTTCTTATAAAAGAAATAAATTAGTTATGGGAGCCTATATTGTATATACCACCTGCTTAAAACGTAGTTAAGTTTAAGGTAGTATTATGCAAGTAGTTACATTTATTTGTGAACAATATAGCACCGTTTTGCAAATATGCATATATAAAGGGTGATTTTTTAAGAGGTTTAGAACTTTTAAAAAAAAAAAAACACAAAAAATTCGAAAAAATGAATGAAATATTTATTTGAATCGATAGTTTGAACCTTGCAATTTAATGTTTAAAGATAATTTCATGCAAATGTTGACCGCGGCTGCGTCTCAGGTAGCCCATCCGCTGAGTCCAATTTTGGCATACTCTTTCACACATATCGGCCGGTATCTCACGAATGAATGCATGGATGTTGGCTTCCAGTGCGTCAATCGAAGCGGGCTTGTCCCTATAGACATTAGCCTTGACATACCCCCACAAAAAATAGTCTAATGGTGTCAAATCGCACGATCTAGGCGGCCAATTGACCGGCCCGAAACGTGAAATTAACTGTTCACCAAACTCGCCTCGCAATTGCGCCATTGTTTCGCGTGCTGTGTGGCATGTGGCACCGTCTTGTTGAAACCACATATCATGCAAGTCAAGAACATCCATTTCGGGCAAAAAAAAGTTTGTTATCATCGCTCGGTAGCGTTCACCATTGACAGTAACGCTGCGATTCGCATCATCTTTGAAGAAATATGGCCCAATAATGCCGCCGGCCCATAAACCGCACCAAACAGTGGCTTTTTCGGGATGCATTGGTAGCTGTTGCAATGCTTCTGGCTGATCTTCACTCCAAATGCGGCAATTGTGCTTATTTACGTACCCATTCAACCAAAAATGAGCCTCATCGCTGAACACAATTTTTCTATAAAAAAGCGGATCCTCGGCCAGCTTTCCAAGAGCCCATTCACCAAAAATTCGGCGTTGTGGTAGGTCGGCTGGCTTTAGTTCTTGCACCAGCTGTATCTTAAAAGGCTTTACGCCCAAATCCTTCCGCAAAATTTTCCACGTAGTGCTGTAACAAAGGCCTAACTGCTGGGAACGGCGCCGAATCGACATTTCGCGGTCTTCTGTCACACTAGCTGATACGGCCGCAATATTTTCTTCACTACGCACAGTACGTAAACGTGTTGGTGGTTTAATGTCCAACAAAGTAAATTTGGTGCGAAATTTGGTCACAATCTTCCGAATAGACTGCTCAGAAGGTCGAGAATGCCGACCATAAAATGGAATCAGCGCGCGATGAACATTTCGAACCGAGCACGAATTTTGATAGTAAAATTCAATAATTTGCAAGCGTTGTTCATTTGTAAGACGATCCATGGTTAAATTGCAAACCAAACTGAAGCTGTTTGACACTGACACAAGGTACTAAACACACGTCAGCTGTCAAAACCAGTGTTGCCAAAACCAAACCAGCTAAAAAATCACCCGTTATAAGTCATGGCCTCTTAGAATTTTGTAACTTGTCTATTCCAAATCATAACGGTTTTCTTGTACGAAATTTCTAAAAACACTTATTTTGATAGGGTGTCATGTCCTTAATTGTTTTTTTTTTTTTAATTTTTCCACTCGAAAAACAATTTTTCTCCATTAAAATATGTTGCACCATTTTTTCTCAAATTTAATAGATAATGTGACATTTTATTCAAATTGATCTTTTTACTTTAATCTTTAAAAGAGCACCCTAGAAAAAATCGTATGAAGTCGAACAAATGTTATATAAAGCTGTTTTGTAACATAGGGGTCTTCAAATAAGCGTGACTCTCTCTTTATTCATCCAAGAAATAAATTGGCTCTATTAGATATGGAGTTGATGTGTTGAACGAATTTAAGCTTACGATCAAATAAGACACCAAGGACAGATACATTTTTCACACATGATAATGAATTTCTATTTAACGAATAATTAAATGGAGTGACTGAAAGTTTTCTTGTAAGCTTTATAAAATTACATTTACTAATATTAAGAGATAAACAGTTACGTATGGCTTCATATCAGTACGATCTACCATATTATTGGACAAAAAATTGTATCTGACGTTTAAAAATGGTACCTCTCATAGAACCTTTTTTTTGATTTTCAACTATCTCATCATAAATATGTGTTCACTCAATTTAATGAAATTTTTTACACGAGAGGTTCTAACAATTTTGAATAATATTGGCATATCAAAATTTTCAAAGTTGTTTTTTGAAAAATCTGTATTTCGGAAATGACTAGATGAATTTTTTTTCAAAATAATTTTTTAATTTCGAATTAATAAATACTAAAAAATGGCGTATTAATTTTTTTATTTATTTTTAAATTTTTAAAAATAATTATTTGAAAAACCTCTTCAAACAATGTTCAATTTTTTTTTTCATAAATTAAGATTTATATAAGAAATCATAGATGGTGTATAGGTATTGCTTTATTGTAAAATAAATTTCAAATGTTGATTAATCAATTTATTTAAATTTTAAAACAATTTTTCAGTCTAAACTGTAAGTTCCATGCATATGTGCAGCACGGTGCTATATTGTTTTTTTTTTAAATATGCGTACTCACATAATTCTACCTTAAACAAAACTATGTACGTTTTTGGTAGGTGGCATAAAATGTAGGCTCCAATATTACATTTATTTCTTTTATCGAATGGGTATTTTTTTTTTTAAATTAACACTTTGAATCCTCCATACATACATACATATATGCCACTGGTGCAAGAAAAAAGCACAATCCACCAGAATTTTCTCAAAGCCGCAAACGACAGATGGTCATAAATTGTCACGTCAGGTCTCAAGAAGCCTATGGCTGGATCTCCTTAAGAAAAAAAACAGACTATTTAACCACACTAGACAGACCTCAATTGTCCCTCTTAATTGGAATCCTAATGTGTCAAAATTCAATGGGAATACACATGAGCGGAATGGGCATCAGCACATCAGACTTATGCAGTGTCTAGATGAAAAAGCCGAAGAGGGCTTCTATTACCAAGAATCCAAGATGGTTCGGGGAGGCACGCCTCATACATAGGGCCTTGTGAATACAAAAAAAGCAAAAGCTAAATCTTGGATTTTTAAGTAAAAGCTAGATTTTTTGTGAATAAAAATGAGCCTAAGCTAGCTAGTTAAAGATATTTTCTAGTAATAGCTATTTAAAAATAGCCAACGCTAAATTCATTTAGTTTAAGCTTGTTTTCCCAGCCTAAGCTTCAATTTGTGTGAATAAAAATTGCTTAATTTAGAATATTATAGTTAAATCTACAAAGCTCCGTTCCTAACTCTTCCTTATACCCTTGTTACCACCTCCCTGGGGAGCACAATGGATCCATTGAGATCCGAGTGAGGTAGTACGGCTTCCCGTGCTATCACCCCTCCTAACCTAAACTAACCTAACCTAAGACTTTAAAACAGCACATTGTGATCGTTCATAAAATCAAGTTTTTGCGACCCAGTCGTGAATTTTATTTTGTTTATTTAAATATTTACCCCTTATAGTTCAAAATATTTCAAGTTTTTTTTTATTTTTTTCCCAAATTAAACTACATAATAATAAAAGTTGAATTTTCAAAATATCTAGCCCTAAAAATAAAGCGAATTTTGAAACCAAAATTCATTCAAAATTGCGATAAATTGGGACATCTCTTTTTCGACGATATACACGCAAAGAGCAAATTATATCTTTTAAATGTTCGTTACATTATAGCCCCTACCAATATTGAATTATAGATTTTTTTTTACAAAATAGAAGAGCATTTGTTTTTCATATACATAGAATGAAAATGGTAAGGTTTTTTTAGAAAATGTGTCATGCCCGACTCACAGTAATTTACTTTTGGGCGGCAACGCTATGGTGGATGTCCCTGTTTAAAGTTTTGTTTTTCAAAAGAGCTTGTCTTAATACAAAATTATTCATTAATTTTAATTGTTTGATTATTATTGAGTTTAAAAATTCAAAACTACGATTGGAAAAGTCGGGAAAATCCCATGAAACGTAGGAATAAATTGTATGAAACAACGTTCGTTTTAATTGCATGTAGGGGTATGGCCGAAATAACCCGATATTTATACATAAAAATTAAAACATTATCATTCAAACAATAATAATTGGTCAAATAAATATCTATTCAATTTCTCTATCTGTTTCAAAACTGATGGATTAATATTTAATATTTAATATTAATATTCAAGAAAAAATACAAAAAAAATTTACTCCAGTTTTTCAAATATTTTCAAAAAGAAATTGCTTATATTATAACTAGGGCTGAGATTTCCATGCAAATGCATGTTTTTTGTCACTACATTTAGAAGCCTGAGATCAAATTATCTTTACGAATCATAAAATTTCTTTTAAAAATGCATTTAATCGTTAGTGCATATTTTGCATATTTTATGCAAAACGCATATTTTCATAATAAATGCATATTTTAAGTGCATATTTTCATATTTTTCGTAAGATGTCGAGTCGAAATCCTGGGTCGAGAAGTTGGTTTAATAAATAATGCATTATGTGCACCGATCCTATTCCAACTCGATATTTAGATCCTGAATGTAAACGTAGTAATAGTCGACAAAGTGAACGCGTCCATTGAACCAAATACTCTTCTCACTTTCTTCGAACTGTTGATGGTTTGGAAAACTTCCAATTTGTCGAGCAACAATAACGAAAGCGTTTTTAATAATCTTACAATTTGGGCATATTTTAAGCGCATATTTCCGTTTTTTAAGTGCATGAAAATCCCAGCCCGAATTATAACAAACATCAAAAAACTTATAATCATGCGTCGCGTCGCCTGAATAAAAATAATATCGTATATGTGAAAAATTTAGTATTTGAGTTTTATTATTTAATTTTTTTCTCTAAAACTTAGTTTTTCGAAATCTGGTCATAGTTTTCAAGATATTATTCTTAGAACTTGTCGTATGTGCAAGGTCACAAATATTTAAGTATTTTTTTGTCCACAACTGCGTTTTCCCAGAGTTGACAAACTTTCGATAATATTTTACCAAGGCTACGAATTAAGCAATAGACTATTTAATTTTAATTTAAAAATATTTGCTATAAGGTTACTGCTAATTATATTAACCTCAGCTGAGATTTCAATAACTTTTTTCAGAATAACAAATATTTCGTTATAAATTACCAATTTTGACGTTAATTTTAAGGTAATTTTGTATCAATCATGCTGTTTTAAGTTAAAAAGCTTTTCTTTTTTCATTTTAAAATAAGTTTATGTCTTTTAAAATTAAATCAATCCACTTGTTGAATTGAAATACACGAATTCTCTTGAATCATATTGAGTCTCATACTAAAATGATGATTCCTGTTAAATGAGAGTAATCTGCACTTTCAAATAAAATGAAGATTATATACTACTTACTTACAATAATTCTCAATTATTATTAACTGAAAATATCAATAATCCGAGACAAACGATTGCATAACCCCTAGGAAATGCCCTTTTTCTTGGCAAAAAGTTATACTTTTCCGAGGGTTTTTGATAAAATTATCGAAATATATAAAATTTTTTTTCTGTGCGCGTATAGGTATAACTCGACTGAACATTATTCCGATGGATTTCTCGTAATATGTATTTATATTTAACCAGATAAACACTCTACAGAGCCGAAAATTGAAAAAATTTTACCAGAAAAGTTGAAAATCGTGAAAACACTTTTATGGGGTTTATGGTGGCGATATCTGAAAATTTCATTTTGAATATATATGAGAGGGATATAATAATGGTTCTAAGGAATGACCAACATTATAGGAAATTTACAATCCCTCACGAAAATGGTATCGCCAACAAATGGGGTAAGTAAAGCTCTTAGACTGTTACATTTTCGTTTTAAAATTACTGGAGCGAGCCAAAACATTCAAAGTATTGTTTGAAGCCTTTATTTTTCTTTTTGAAATGTTAAGATCGATGAAAAATTCCCATCGAAGCCGAGCGGATTAGCTAGTTCTAAATAATTTTTTTAAGATAGTTAATATTTAATTGGTGTTTATTAATATGGTTGTATCGGATCTGTAGGTACATCAATTATACTAATTTAAGTTTTTAAAGAATTAGCTTTCGGTGTACCTACATTCAAAAATACAGAATGATAAATAAAGAGGTATTGAATTGAAATCAGTATAGAACTGAAAGTCTCTTGTGTGCTTTGTGCATAGGTATATGCATCCATTTGTCAGACATTAACTCAATATATATATAGTTCTTCAAATGCTTGAAGGACGATGTTTCATAGTCATTGATTCTGAGTTCTTAGAAAAATAATTGACAAATTCAAAGCTTTTATGTATTTATTTTCATATGAAAACTGATATCGTTTATTGGATTTTTACAAAGGATTTATATTTCCAAAGATATCTTTAGACATTTTATGGTAAATGTATAATGTAAATTCTCATACAAATACCTATGAACACTCAATCAGTGCGTTATTTCCAGCAACCAATTATTTCAACAACTCATCCATCCTTGATTTATATGTAGGTAACTATGTATATTAACCACACATTTATATGAGCATGAAATACCAACATAGCACACGTATATATGTAAGTACGTACCCACACACACACCGCACAAGAATCCAACCATAAATGCTTTTTTTTTTCAAAAAGCTGAGCTGAGCAATATCAATTTTGCATTTGTAATGCAATAAAATGCCACAAATTGATTTTGACATTCCATTCTTTTTCTTGAAGTATACGGGTCATTGCATATACATACATACGAGTACTCATATATTGGAAAAAGTGTATAGAGAGAAAACAAGATGCTGTGTGGGTTGGTGATTGTTGCGCTTGAGGGTTGAATAAGGAAGAAATATAATAAACATGGTATATGTACTCGTAAATGTATGCAATCGAGGAGCTGTATCATGACAGTTGACAGTTAAATTCAGGTATTTTTATACTTCTTCCTCTATTCATTTTATATTTTTCCACATTTTCATTTATGTGTGCCATGAAAAAAAATTGATATGAAAAATACTTTATAAAAAATCAATTTTCCAAGAACTCAAGGACGCATTAGTTGTGTTTGAGAAACGACACGTAAGAAAACTATGTATACGTATAGGTGCGGGCAACCACATCTGCAGAATATATATTGATGTAAGTTTTGCAGGTATATATTTCTTATTTCTTCTTCCCCTTCGGTTTATATTTAAACTGAGTGAATTGAAGGATTTTAGTCCTATCGCTTACAACATCATAGAAATGGTCCTTGTTTTAGTATAGAATTTCTACTGAATTTCGGTCGTATATTACCTGCGGAAAAAGCAATGGGTGAAATGAATTAACACATCTGTTTTTAGAACAGGTGTTCCCATTTGATATGTATAAATTTTTTGATTAGTTGCAATGTCACGATCGCCTGTTTAGTTTTTTACACATGGTCCATGGAGCAAAAGAGCTCGTGCTCTATTTTATTTATACCAGGCAATAATCCTGCTGTTGCGTTTGTGAAAATCTCTGACCAGTATCTATTATAAAAACTAGTTTTACTGTTATAAAGCAAATTATAATATTTAACATTACTTTTTTCACTTTTAATGAAATATTAGAATTCAAATCTGTTTACGTAAAATTATTCATTAACCAAAAATGTATTAGGTATAACAAAAATGACACTCATGTCGATTATGGAATACGCAATACTGGATCTGCAGTGATTGTCAGTACAATTCTCTCTTTTAGTTTCACGGCAATTGGGTAGAGAAGAAAGAGAGCACTGCACTGCGAATCACTGCAGATCCAGTATTGCGAATTCCATAATCGACGTGACTATAATCCAATGTACTTATGTTTGCAATCAATAAATGCAAATACAAATTATTTTCTGCAGGTACCTCAGAAGCATTGTTCAGATAGTTTGTCCGTAATAAACTCAAAAACTACTAAACTGATTTCGTCGAAATTTTTACCATTTATGTTTACAAGAAGCGGGAAGGTTTGAAAATTAGATTAAATAGAAACCGCCTACCACAACGCCCAATTTTATTACATTTGAATTTTCTTCTACATCCCGGGTAGAAAATTATCTAGGAAAAACTATTTTTAAGCGTGGCCCTAGCTAGATTGGCCATTATATAGTAAATCCTATGCTAGGCCTAGACAGGCGCAGGTCTGGGTGATCTTGACTAATTTATCTTATTCTGGCTTTATCTTGGCCCTGGCTAGAATTGCCTATTTATTGGCTTTGTCAGATGTAACTTAGACTGGGCCTAGATAGTTTTAACTTGACATAGCCTAGATATAAAAACTTTTGTTGGTGTCATTTTGGCCCTAGCTAGTGTCGCCACCTTATTGGCGCTGTCTCATAAAAACAGGAAGGGACCCAAATAGTTTTCGCTTGGTGTAGCCTGGATAAGGAATTGTATCTGGGCGTTATCTTGGCGTTAAACAGTGTCGCCTATTTATTGGCGTTATCAGGTGTAACTAAGACTGGGCCTAGATAGTTTAGACTTGATCTAGCCTAGACATGGAACTTTTTCTTGGCGTTATATTGGTTGTAGATAGTGTTGCCTCTTTATTGGCATTCCCAACGACCAATTTAACTTGTGTAAGGTCTTTATAGCAAATACGTGAAGTATCAACTCATAAACATTTTTACATCCCTATTCTGTATCGCAAATCAGCCTGGTGGGTAGCGTGCTGGATTTTTGATTGGAGGAACGCGAGTTCAAATCTCGGAGAAACCAAGTAAGTAAAAGTGAAGTTTTTTTAAAATTAAATTAAATTCTATACATTTCAGTTAAAGAGAAAAGCGGTCTCAAACACCCCTAATATGAGAGGGGTGGGGGCTATATGGGTTTCAGTAAAAATCTACCTAGGCCCTAGCTAGTGACTAAAAATCTCTAAATTTCTAGTTATCCAAAGCCGGACTTGGAAGATCTATCTAGGGCCTATATTGGAACCGCTAGCAAGGCCCACAGAATACAGAGCATTAAAAAATTAGTAAGGGCCAAGCTAGTTACTGCTCAATAGGCCCATGACATAAACAAGGCGAAACTAGCTGGGGCCAAGGCAATACCGAGTCGCAAATTCTACCCGGGATATGTTTATAATTTTGTTTAAATTCTGTTCTTTGCCATACCCACTATTCTTATACCTTCATCGATATAAATGTAAATGAATTTTATACATATCGACTGTTAAAGTGTAGAACCTCGTAAGTTGTTTTTCCATGTTTTTTCATAAATCAACAAAAATGTTTATGGCGGTCTATGGTAAGTTTTGAATTCAGTTTTTTCTTTTTTTTGTAAAATGTTCAGAACCATATTGTTACGCTGAAATTGCTAAATTGGAATTAATAATAATTTTTTGGAATTTTGTTGACCTACGATTTTAAGCGTCAGTATACGAAATCAATAGAAATCTGAAAATCCTTTTAATCGAGTTAATCATAATACATATTTATATTTTTATTTGTTTTTGAATATCCACCAAAAAGTTAAAAAAAACATTTCCTTAACCCTATACCGCATACGAAGCCAAATATGGCTTTCTACAGTTTCGTCCCTTTTTCTTCTGACTTCAATATAAAAAAAATTATCAAAACGCAATAAGATCCTCTTCTGTCCATTTCTGAGAACAAATAGCTTGCACACGCGCACCAAACAAGCAGGAAGATATTCATGTTTGCAGGTCAGTCAGTTACTTATTGTCATTGAAAACGGAAGTGTGAAAATTTTTTTAATTCAAATAATAATAACTTTTCTGTTAGGTGATTTAAGTGATCATAAAAATATATTTCAGATTGTGTCTAATTCTTTTTGAAATTAATACATTTTTTATAAAAAAAAATTATTATTCTGCTGGTTTTAAAGGTAAAAGTGTACAAGCCATATTTGGCTTCGTATGCAGTAAGGAGTTGAAAATATACATATTTGGTTGAGTTTTTATATAAACAAAAAAAATTATTTTGGTTTTTAATAAAAAAAACGTCTTAAGACAACCTAAAGAAGTCATTTTAAGCGTATTTTATTTTTGTTTCCTCTTTAAACGATAAAATTCATGGGGCTCTACCCATCTAAAATTTTTAGCTCAAGATGGGATTGTTAAGTCTTAGGTCGTTAGGTCTTTTTGTCTAAAACCATAGAAATGTCATAAAGCCCAAAAAGTTAAAAAATATTGCCTTAAAAATTTTTAACTCACGATGAGATTGTTCAATTTATGAGCGAAGCAATTAAGAGACTAAATTCTGGAGGTACCGGTTGAGATTAACTGGCATTACCAATGTCTTTCACATTGTGTAAAGTAAAATGTTGTTGAAAATACCTTTCTCCTCAAATATTTTGTCTGGTAAGTGACTTCATTTCATTTTTCTTATACAAGTCCTATACAGTAACCATTTTTTGCCCTTGCTGTAACTGTCCGAAATTGCCCCAGTCCTTGTGTCTTAATAAAAATATTTTTTAAATTAACTTTAATCGTGTAATTTTTTAACTGCAGATTGATGTAAGTTTTAAGGCCAACTGATTTAAATTGCTAACTTGAATTTATAAAAATTATATCTATCATTCATTTAAGATGATAATTACATTGTTGATTAATGATTACTCTATAAAGACTGTTGAAACGCTTGCACTAACACCTGCAGTTTTGTGTTATTTTTGTCGCAGAGTCACACGAATTGGAAGCACATTTAAAATTGCTCTTCGATCAACTGCTGTTGTTGCCCCTTTTTTTACCTCCTATGATGTTTTTTTCTATACGAATCTTTATTTTTTAAGTAGGTATAGATCACATGGAAACTTTGTTCTCTCAATAAATCGATTTTATATCTTTCAACACTATTTAGAGATTTTGAACTACCCATATCTTCATTAGAATTTCAATTAAACGATTAAAAACACTTTAACTGTTGATTTAAAGTGTCAATCACTTAAGAACGCTTATAAACAAAGAAGATAATGACCTATTGTGTCTATTCAGTTGGCGCAAAAAAAAAATCGGAATTTTTAAATATAGAACGCTTTGCAAGAGAGCCATAAAAAAACTAACTTTTACTTTTTTAATTATTCTTACTGATTTCTTTTATCAACATCATAAGCAAAGAGTAAGCATATCATCAAATGACGGATAATGTTTGTAAAAAATGGACAACGTACCTTAGAAAATGATTGTGCTTATTCAGTTGAAGCGGAGAGTAGTAGTAGCCCGTGGCATAATGCTAAGTACATTGGACTGTTACGTCGAATGTGATATGAAAAAAAGAAAACAAGAAATATTTATCACGGGTACACTGCCTCTTGCAAAAAATACCTAGACAAATCTTCTAAGAATTATGGTAAAGTGCCTTAGCTTAGCAACTAAGCCCTTCGTATTTGGCAGAACATTTTAGTGTGAACTCGCTATTCCTCTCAACTAACAAGACGCAGATGATTCCTAACGTATTTCTGTGGTGTTTAGGAAAACATAGGTTAGGTTAGGTTTATGTGGTTGTCAGCAGAACGCTGGACATACGTAGACCATTGGTTGGCCCATTGCATGATACCACAGGAATCTAGGAAACTTTCTTCCTACTCGTTGAACCATTTAGAGCTTCTTACGAAGCGAGCGAGACTATTAATGTCATGACTTGCCAGATCACTATAGGATCATTGTAGTAAAATTCTCCTAAGTGGAGCCTACGTCTTTGAGATAGAGCAGGGCATGTACAGAGAAGGTGAAGAATCGATTGTTCCTCTTCTTCGTCCGTACCACTCCTGCAGAAGTCGTTAGAAAATACACCAATGACCAAGCCTTGTTGCATGCTTGCCTATTAGACAGTGTCCAGTAATGACACCTATGACGGAGCTAATGTGCAGTCTGCTTAGAGATAACAAGTTCTTAGAGCGCTTCAGATCCAGCACAGACAGCCAGATCTGTTTTGTGGCCTGACATGTGGCAATATTGCTCCACCTAAGATTTGTTCTCTCTATTGCATATCTTGTTTTAGCATAAGCTTACAGGTAGCGATGGGTATACCAATATTTGTCCGATTTGATAGTATGGGTAGTAAAGTTCCACTTTTGGCGAGTTCGTCTGCTTTGCAATTGCCTGGAATGTCCCTATGACCCGGCACCCTGCAAAGATGAATGTTGAACTGCTGTACCATCTCCAAGAGAGATGATCGACAATTAAGGGCAGTTTTTGAATTTGTAGAGACAGAATCCAGAGATTAATGGCTGCTTGGCTATCCGAGAAAATACGGATATCTGTGGTTGATATCACATTTTCTTTAAGCCAAGACAGGACTTCTTTTATCGCCAAAAGTTACGCCAGGAACACGCTACAGTGATTGGGAAGACGGAAGGAGAGACTCAGTTTCAGCATATCTGAGTATACACCTCCACCAAACCCGTCCTCAGTTTTAGAACCGTCAGTATAGAAGTGGATCGATTCATCTTCCAGGAAGGTCAGGTCCTCCCAGAGAGATCTGTAACCTGAAAGTTTTTATGGAACTGTAGCTGTGGGGTGGTGTAATTTGTGATACTTGGGAGTGATCTGAATGAGTTCAGAATGAGCGAGTGGCCAATATCATTGTTGGACCATTGTGAGGAGGCTTTAAGACATATAGCTGTGCTTGCCACCGTTTGTTTGCAAAATTTATCGAGACGTGTGAGATAGAACAGAATATCCAATGCAGCGGCAGGGGTCGTACGGATTACTTCACTTATGCATCGGCAAGCTGAAAGTTGGACCTTGCTTAGTTTGCCAACATTGATAAATACAAATACATGATAGATACAAAAAAAATTAATAGCTTCTTCACGTGAACCTAAACGGGTTTTTTTTAACACTTCAGATTCTTTGTTGTAGTGAGCTTAGATCAAGCTGCAAACTACAATCAGAGGCTCATCATAAATCGATCTGTTAGTGGTTAATAAATTAGTAAAAATAATGCAAACTAATAACACATACCAATATAGAACAATACAAAGTAACAAAATTAAATAATATATAGTAAATTAGTAAATGATAATTCCGAATTATACAGAACAAAAGTGTCTATTGTCAAGAAATACAAAACAATCACGACCGTGGAGCACTGGTTTGAAATGCTTTCTTTAATCCCATTTTACTCGTGTTAAAAACAACAGAGGGTTCACCGATCATATAAATATGTATTGTATATAGGGCTATCTGCAAGGTCTTGGTTTTGATTCCCAGTCTAAAATATACAAAATGAGAAATGTTAATCACGGGTATTCGCTGTCTCTTGCGAGGAATGGATAAATCCCCTACCAGTATAATTTGTCATACAAAATTTCCTCTCACCTAAGCCATTTGCATCCGAAATAAAATTGTAGGTCCCCTCCATTCTTCCCAATGACACACACACATATAGGAATGGTTCTTTTCACTAGCTGTCCTTCCACCATTTTTTGTTGCCAAAACATATAAATAAAACCATTTTACCCACTTTTACCCTATCTAGCTACTTTTCATCTATAATAGCGTTATTTTTTTTAAACAAGTATTAACTTGTTCAGTACTCAAAAACATGTTTTTTTGGGTACAAATTTATTTTACTTGAATCAATACACAAAAATGTCGGTTGAGATTTTAGATTAATAATTATTTTCGACCTCAGGCCAAATAATAAACTGACTAAGAAACCATAAAGACACCTACGAGAATAAAGTGACAAGCCACAGATATCTAAGGTCTTTTAATTAAATCGGAAAACATTTAGGAACAAAATTTATAGTCCTTAGATTATGGTTTGTTTTCCCGTTGTTTTGTCAAGATATTTGTAAGCAAAAACAGAAAATTACTCATTCTAAATTAGTTGAATTTTATCTCTTAATATAGGTCCCTTACCTTCACCAATATCTCTAGCTTATAAATATCTTTAGGTAAGTAGGTAAGTATAAGAAAAATAATTTTCTGGCACTTATAAATAGGTATACAATACATATATAGGTATATAGACATTCGTAGAGTGAACGGTATGAACGTTTTCTTACACTTTTACTTTATGTTATCCTAATTGAAACCATATACACCCATACCTACCTTTTATATCAATTTATAAATGAAAAAAAAAAACATAGTCTCATTCTTTTCGTTCTCCTGAAAAGATGCCGCACTAAATAAATACTTATCTCTTTACCACCGACCGCGCCGCATATATGTACACTTCCTTACGAGCAAACAAACAAGTGTCCCATTCTTGTTTAATTTAATTTTTTTTTTCTTTCTTTCATTTTTGCACAAATCCCCAAGCCACCTCAACAAATGGAATAAAATTCCAACAACATACCAAGGAGTTGGACAACAACAAAATAAATAAATATAAGAGGAAAATAATAAAAAAAAAAAAAAAAAAACAACTGTAACCCAAACGTAAGCAACTTACCAAGAACCGACAACAAAATCCCAATAATCGTCCATTTAATCGCGTCCATTTCTCAGCCTTCGTCCTCCACTACGTATCCGTTGATGTTGTTGGTTGGTTTTTGTCGTGGAAGTTGTCGTTGTTCCTTGATTAAAGTATAGTAGGTATGAAGGCGATGGGTGGCAGCAACACTGTGTGGGGGTGGCCTTAAGTCTACGTCTCCGAGGACGACGAACTAATCGTCTTCACCAAAAGCAAGTCTGGTATCGTCCTTTAATATCACCGAGAGCCTTCCGACCGCACCACACACTACACACACACATGAACACTTTTACAACACCCACCTAACCCCGATTAGAATCATAAGGACGAAACGTATGTCAGCAAACGTCTTGATGGCAATTAATTGAAAAAGCAAGCACGACCGGAAAAAAAACTTTTTGTTTACACACATACACGCATATATCTACACGACGACGACGACGACGATGAAGACGATGCCCAACGGGGTGGATCGGGGGGTTGGGTTATAGGGCTTGGGACTTGGGTAAATAAGATAAATTTTCTTTTTCTTTTTTTTTGTCTGCTTCTATTTCTTTTATGATCAACTTTTTGGCAGCAGGTGTTCTGCACAGCAACCCACCCACCACTTGAACGCTCACAACAGCACTCTTTTGTACACTCACTCACTCACTGACTAACTCATTTATATTTATCAGGACTGGCCCAGCAGAACAGAGCTCCTTGAGTTGATATACCTCAGGCAAAAGACGCACTGTGTAGAACAAGGTTTGCGACCGCACACTTTGTCTCTCTTGATTCCTTGATTGTTTTGTTTATCACTCCTTACATTTGGTCTATATAAATGTATGTGCTTCGCGACGAGAAAGCAAATAAAATAAAATTTATTACAATCGCACTTATGTTGTTTTGTTTGTCTCATGTGTGGTTAGCACTAAAAAGCATGGATACAACGCTGCCATCAAAAAAGGACGAATTAAACAAAAACACAAAAAATATACTTCCATACAATTAACATTAATTCCTTTTTTCTTTCTTTATTTATAAATAGAAAGAGAAAATAACAAAAAAAAAAACTAACTTTCTCCTTTGTGGGTTAATTTAATTTCGATATCATTCAACAACAAACAAACAAACAACCCCTTCTAACTTCCAATTAATAACACTGATGTCCTTAAAATGTTCAAGATGACAACGCGATTTATTCCACTTAACTAGGGTCAGCGTTCGGCTCAGTAGGTAACCCACTTTATACAAAGTAGAATACGACGAAAATTATTAAATACAAAAGAAAGTTTTCTTTTTCGCAAGAATATACAATTTTCTCACTCAATGAAGCAGAAATTTGTTGTAACTGACAAGGATATTGTAATGTTCTTTATTGACTCTCTTTCTCTCTCGTTGTCCCTCGTCGTTCCATGCCCATGATGATGTTGATGATGATGATGATGATGATGGTGTATTAGACTTTGGCATTGCAAAGCCGCAAGGATCCTTGACCTGGTTTAAGTTTTTGTATCACTTTTTTTTTCAAATAGACCTTATTGGAATGGCATTTTTTCTTTTCTTCAATATTTCACTTAACACACATTGATCGGAAAGGATAAATAAATTTCCTTAAAGGACATTTTTTTTTTGTTGTACCTTCTTTGTAGATATATTTTATTCGAAGAAAAAAAAATGCCTATAGTGTGATTACGTTGCAAGTATACCGTACAGGACAAATAACTGTTTTCGACTAAAAGCTCTCCCGTAACGTTTATCTGCTTATAGAAATGAGGGCTATGGACATTTTTGTATTGTGCAAGGATGAATCGGTTAAGATATTTTCTGTACTCTTTTAGAGTATTTCTATGTGTATTTTCGAAAGAGATTCGAAGATTTGAGAGAGCGAGTGAGAGAAACACACAGGAACAGAATACAGAGCTTTTTTTTGTGTGCGAAATTTGAATATTCATTGATGTACATTTGACACCTTGACATGGGATGGGTTGAGTTAGAAAGGATATTACAACGAAATAAAAGGGAATTTTATGTAAGTTGGGATATTCGTTTTACAATACTTGATGAGAAAAAGAGAGAAAGTTCAGTTTAAACTTTAACAAAATAAAAGAGAAAAACAATTGACTGTAAATATAAAATATTTCCCTTTCGTTAAGTTGAGAGAAACTGAGAACAGTTTTATTAAAACTAAGGTCAGTTGTCAGTCAGTACAGTACTTAGTATAGGTAGGTATGCATGTACAAAAAAAAATTGTACTTGATTGAAATTTACTTTAAAAATGATGAGTTTTCTTTTGAAAGAGAGATTTTGTATTTTTTTTTTTTGGTGTTGTTGTTTTTGTCTAAAACAAAAAGTTTTCTCCAAAGTTTATGTGTCATTGGGTAATTTTTAAAATGATAACTTTTTTTTGTTTGTGTGGGTATAAAAAAATATCTTCCTTTTGAACCATTCGAATAATATTTCGTCCTGCAGTGACATAGATATACTCAAGGAGGAATGGTTATATGTATGTAGGTATATGGAAAAGTTTGTTGTGTATTTTTATGCAGAAAAGAAAACGATATGAGATGGACGTATTAAAGCCTCAGCTGAGTGCTTAATCGATGTTTGTTAAATTTTTCTTAAAGTAATTATTTATTTTTAATTATGATCAATTTATATAAAATAATTAAGTTGTTAAAGAAATTCAATATTAAATGAAGGGAATACATTTATTTTAAAACATATTAAGAAAATAACATTTGTAGCTTTTATAGGTAGGAAATTTGAAAATTAAAATTTTCTTTAAATCTTAATCAATAGAATTGGTCAAAAAATAATAAGAAATTATTATTCTATAAAAAAATCGTAAACCTGCTTTCAATAATAATTTTTTTGTTTTGGTAAAAAGTTTAATAACTTACGACTTAAGTAATGTCAAATTGTCTAAATATACTTATTAACAAAGTGTGTTTGCTATACGAAATTAATTCTGTGTGTTTAGGTTCTTTTCTAGAACTAAGGGTCTATAATTTCTTGAAAATTTTTTTTATATACATAACTGTCGGAAACCTAATGAACCTGCAAAACAAAACAGTACAAAAAAAATCATAAACTGGACCATTGTGATATCAAAATTTGAGTATGAGTTGATTCTGAAAAAGTTAAAATTATCTTGATTATTTGCAGAATTTTTTGTTTTAGTTTTGAAAATTCTGATTTAATTTTATTAAATTTTGTCTTATGTTATGAAAAACGTGCAAAATAAGGGTGGACCAAAGTCATTTTTTTTTTCAGAGGAAAAGATATTTAACTTTGATGACCCATGATGGATATTCTTAAAAATTACATGATTTTAGGAAGGAATCGTAGCCATAGCCAGGAGGGGGGAACCTATAATGGTCTAGGGTTTGGAACTATGAATCTGGAATTATTATCAATAGAACAAAATTTTGTAAGTAATTATCAATTAGACCAAACATCAATAGACAAGTTTACATGGACCAGCATGCTCGACACCAGGGCTCGATGGAATCGGAACAAGTTTTCAAAATATTTTGAAAACCCAACATGGTTGGTCGAGTGGTTGTTTCTCGCGTTTTAATGATAGAGCATTGATAGTTGTCGAGCCATGTTATCGAGCATGCCGGTCCATGTAAACCCTCCTACTATCATCACTTACATAAGTACTTGAAAATAATGCCGATCCCAGGACGAGTTATTAAATAAATGATTAAATGTATCGTACAAACTTGATTTAAGGGTTCAAAACTACATGTAATGCGGCAAGACAATGCAAATATATATGTTGATTAAATGCTACAAAAAAAAAGCAGGAAAGCTGGATTTCGGTATAAAACCTCTTTATGGTGTTCTTAAGAAACTGTAAAAGTCCCCTCTTAAAATTTTTTGATTTTTCAATAAAAAATGTGCAAGAGTAATTTGTAGCTTAGAAAATGGCTCCGGGATCTTAGCACTTCATATATGGGATATTCGCAAAAAAAAGTATGCCATCTAAAAGGTCACTAATTGGTCATAAAAGGTCAGCTATTTTCAGAAATTGGTCAGGCTTAGAAAACTTGTAATCCAAAGCTTGAACTTTATCAAGGTCAATAACGATTTTTGGCATCTCATTTATGGGATATTCGCAAAAAAAGTATACCATTTGAAAGGCCACCGGATCGTGATAAAAGGTCAGCTAGTTTCAGTAATTGGTCAGGCATAGGTTTTTTTATGAATTTAAAAAAAAAAATTCAAGGTCACAGCTAGTTTCGGAAATAAGTCAGCCTTGGATTTTTTTTAAATTAATTTTTAAAGTTTTGTCCCAAGGTCACGTGTACCTTTATCACCTCATTTATGGGAAAGCTGACCAATTTCCGAAACTAGCTGACCTATTATGAGGATTGAGTTACCATTTAGATGGTATATTTTTTATTCTAATATACACGTGACCTTATATGACCTTAAAAAATTAAAAAGCTTATAAAAACCAATTTCTGAAACTGCCTGACCTTTTATAAGGATTAAGTAACCTTTCAGATGGTATATACTTTTTTCGAATATCCCACAAATGAGGTGCTAAAAATCGCTATGACCTTGAAAAAAATTTCAAAAATAATTTAAAAAAATATATACCTGACCAATTACTGAAATTAACTGTCCTTTTACTGACCTTTTAAATTGCATACTTGTTTTTTATAAATTCCACTAACAAGGTGCTAAAAGTCTTATGATGTGACCTTGAATTTTTTTTTTTTATTCATAAAAAAAAACCTATGCCTGACCAATTACTGAAACTAGCTGACCTTTTATCACGATCCGGTGGCCTTTCAAATGGTATACTTTTTTTGCGAATATCCCATAAATGAGGTGCCAAAAATCGCTAATGACCTTGAAAAAGTTCAAGCTTGGATTACAAGTTTTCTAAGCCTGACCAATTTCTTAAAATAGCTGACCTTTTATGACCAATTAGTGACCTTTTAGATGGCATACTTTTTTTGCGAATATCCCATATATGAGGTGCAAAGATCCCGGAGCATTAGAAAATCAATACATCAGCCAAGTAGAAGACTTAGCACTATTTTAATGGACTTTGTAGCATACTTTTTTTGCGAATATCCCATATATGAGGTGCAAAGATCCCGGAGCATTAGAAAATCAATACATCAGCCAAGTAGAAGACTTAGCACTATTTTAATGGACTTTGTTGAACTATTGATTCAAAATAGCTTTTAACGGCCTTTAAGTCTTACAAAAATTAGCGTTTCGTCCCGACGATCTCACTTGGACTCATCAGTTGACTATAGTGAGGGCCTTTGTCAATACGCAATTTATCAACTTTTTGTTTACGGTACCTGCCGCAAAATTTTTTGTACCAAATAATAATAAATTTATTTTTCTCAAAAACGTGCCCACAACTTAAAAAAATTCAGTAATTTTTGTACAAACAAAATCCGAAAAATTGTTATAAGTGGTACCTCCCATATACAATACAAACTGTCTTTTTGATTTTTATTTTTTCAATTTTCAAAAACGGTCCAACTAATTAAACAATTTTGTAATGGAGAATATTTTCAAATTTTTTTTGAGAAAACGGTTTGGTTGATTTTTATATTTAATTTAACACCCAGCAGTTTTTTAACATTATCTAACAGATTTTAAATGAAAATAATTCTTATAACCAAAAATAACGGTACCACCCATACTACTGTGTTTAAAAACTGGTAAGGAAAACCTCATTTGTCTCAAAAACGACTCCATACGATTTTGATTAAAACTTCTAAGATTTCACATGCCTTTAATTTCTATAAATAAAATATCTGTCGATCAAAAATGCTAATTCTCAAGAACAATTTTTTTTGTTTTCGACTATCTAAATATTTTTTAAACCGATTTTAATGAAATTTTCACACAGAGTTTCTAATAATATTGCATATCAATATTTTCGAAAAAGAACACATTTTGGATATCAAAAAAAAAAATAATTTTTTGAAAATTCGATATTTTTAAAATAGGTATATTATTTTTTTTTTCAAAATTAATTTTTGAACTCCACATTTTAATTCCGAATTATTATTAAAATTTTCGTTTGTGTACACTATGGCGTATACGCACTATTTTTATTAACGAGCACTCAAAGGATTTTGGTTACCTTTATAATGGTTAAACACAGTGCGAGCAGTAAAGGAGAGTTACAAAGGATTTTAGAGGAGAAACCCATGAACATTGGTTTTGAATGTTCTAATTAATATTAAACTACATGGCGGCCAGTAAATATTAAGCATAAATTAATATGTTTTTATGTTAAATAACTCGTCTAACTTAAACAATAATAACTTTAGATATTCAGTTGAATATTGTGTAGAAAAAGGTGGCTAGTGTATGGATAAAATAATTAAAAAAATTACTATAATTATTATTCTCATTCAATCTGCTAACCGTCATTTAAATTTGAACATTATAATCCATAATCGCATTTAAGTTTATTTTATTAATTTATCAATTTTCTTTTGGCATAGAATATCTTGTTACGTATAAATAATATTTCAAAAGTTGCGGTGAAAAAGAACTTTACCGATATAAATTGAAATTATTTATTACTAGAGGTGAGGTTCGCTCCCTGTACCGCAACATTTTCTAAGCTTTTCCAAATTTTGCTAATTTCAAAAGTCTTGCCACCTGCAGAGACCCTTTTAATTTAATAAAATATTTGTTGTTTTTTTAATTTCATATCCATGTGCTTACACACACACACACACAGCAAATATATCCCAAAACACGTCCGTACATACAGTTTTTTTTTTTATCCAACAACCACCAGTATTTGATTATTTAAGGAGTTTACCAAACTTTAATCAGAAAAATACCGCAACGTCAAACCTATACTACCCTTTCCTACCATATGTTATGTATATATGTATATTCTTCCCTTACTATTTGTATGGGTACACAAACTCAAAAAAAAAAAAAAAGGAACATGTAAACTCATTAAGGTGATAAAAATCTTTGACTTTCCTTGTTCGTATTCACCTGGATTCTGTACACACATATGTACATAGAATATAATATATTATTTCTCTTCTCTCACGTCAGTATAGTAGCTTGGTGTGCTGCAGTATCATGTTCCAACAGCTTTTGGTGGCACTGCCACCACTTTTCATCTTCCTGACCACCAACAAGATGAATTGTATTTATATCTAGGTATATGCACCCTATATACGTATATGTACATATACATATACATATATGTATGGCATCAAACTCTCATCCTGATGGTAAACACAAGAGCGCTAGACTATAGGGAAGCTACCCAAAGAATTTATCTGATTAAGATACTGAGTTCCATACTATACACAGAGTGAAAGAACGTACGTCGTACGTATCACGTTATCCTTGGAGGGAATTTTTTCCTCCTCTTTCACATGAACGGGCAGCGATCAACCTTTATACAATCTCTATACTAAGGATATGGGAATAAGGGTGTTATTTTTTTTTTTTTTTGGTATGGTTTGTTGTTGTTATACCAGAGGTATATGTTCTTGTGGTCTGATTTTGCTGGATTGCTTCTGCCTTTTGGCTGACCTCTATATGTTTGGTTGGGCTTAAAGTTGTAGTTAAAAGATTTTTATTACTAATACCAACGATAATAAAAAAAAAACAAAGAACTTTAAGTAGGCCACCCCAGCAAAAAAAAAAAGACAAGATTTTGAATGTCTGTAGGTAATCTTTTTATTTTATAGCATGGCATGGATTTATTTTATTTGTTTTTCTTTTTTTCTTCTTAATTACAATGAAATAATTAAAATATTTTTTGTCCACCAGTAAACTAATGAAACTATATAAGATGCTATAAATGATCAAAAAGTTAAAGAAATTAGATGCCCTTAAATTATACAAAGTTACAGAACACTATGAAACAATCTTTATTACTCGTTGCCTTGGAATTAAAAGTAGTTAAAGCTTAAGCTTGAGTTTTAAAGTAAAAAACTTGATTAGTTATTTTTAAATGAAGTTTAAGTTGCAAATAAAAGATTGCACATGTATTTAATTTACGAGCTTAATTTCTAAAGTGTGTGTGCAAATAAGTTCACCTTTTGTGGGAAAGTGGATGTGTTCAGACTGAATAATACTTTTTGGTGACAGCAGAGTTCTTGTTGAATGTAGTAGATTTTCTTTAAGATTTGTTGCTCAACGTGAATTAGCAATTAATTGTTTATTAATAAATATTTTAATTTGTGAATAAATTTTTAATCACTGTTTATGTTGGTTGTGACTAAAAATATAATTAATCATTTTTTTTTATTAAAAGGCAATAACATGCCTTACTTTTATTTACTTATAAAAGAAAAATCTTTAGATTGAACTATTAATATTATAGCATTATGCTTTTTCCAATCTTATAATTTATGCTTAAGTTTATACATAGCTAATATTTTTCCATAAATTAATAATATGTACTTTATTTGTTTTTCTTCATATACTCGTTCATATGAGATAATTTCCATGTTGAGAGCAATGCATTCGATGATCCATACACAGTTTGCAAATTAGTGCATAAACCTTTAACCTCGGCCTTATTTATTATTCACAAATAAACTCAATATACTCAAAACAATAAAAATTGACTTTTTTATATGAATGCGTGGTCATTTTAAAATAAAATTAATGGAATTTCATTTATGATGAGAGAATTAAAATTGACCTGAAACAATTTAAACAAAATCAGTTCTATATTGAAAGTATTGGAATATAAATTTAAATCAATGAACACTCTTCTTTAACTAGGACACCACACGCACGCTTTCAAAATCAAAATAAATATAAAAGTAGGGATATATGTATGTACATATGTTACTGTAAAACTTCAAAATATGAAAATTTTAGAATTTGTCGGTTTAATTTATAATTTTTCAGCAACATTGGTATAATTTTGAAATTTTATATGTTCATAATTCTAACCGGGTTTTTGACAACTGTATAGGTACCTTTTGTACCTAATTTCGTGGCTTTCTATGATTTTAACTCCCCCTATTCTGCCCCGCTCTCGATCACACCGTTGCCGGTTGACGGCAATGTCAACGCAGGTATGCCCTCGAGCGGAATTTAAGACGTTATGTAAAGAACAGAATATTCGTTATATTTTTTGTTTTTACATGTTAAGGGTAAAATAGAACCGTGGGTTCATGGAGGCAAAAGTTCGGAATGAATTATGAACACAAAACAACATTTCAGACTTTTACCAATATGAATACTGAATTTTTTTAAATTTCATTGGTGTAAATTTTATAATTTCCACATTTTGGAGTTTTACAGTAATATACAATTCTGTAGAAACCTATACAGTTTTATTTATTGAAACATACGTTTGGTTTGTATATTTTGTTGAATTGTAGAAAGCTATTTGCATTAACCGTGTTGGAAAGTGTTGATAAAAATGTTTTTTTTTGTTTATTATTATTATTTTTGTTATTTATATCGAAACACCAATTCATTTTTTGAGGGATAGAGTAATTAAAAAAATAATTCTCAAATGTATGCAATTAAAACCGATTATTATTGTTTTATTTGTGTTTAATTGTGAAAATATATACATTACATATAACATCAGCAATAAATCTGAATCTCATACAATTTAATTAATTTAGTATCTCCAAATATTTTGTTTCATACCTACTTTGTATTTTAATTGTATAAGTTGAGTGTTTATTTAGTTAAATAAGTTAATGGTCTGTGAAATAAAATGTAATTTCTTATTTATAATTTTTTTTTGAGGAAAATTACCTTACATTCATATTTATCCGTAAAAAACATTTAATTTAATTGCACTGCAATCAGTTCAACTGAAATATTCACATTATTTGAGCGACAAAATTTACAATTACATCCAATTCAGTCGAAACCTAGTCGATAGTCATATTTTCAAATTTTACAATAAGAAGTCTACAGTAAATTGGGTCAATATATCATAATTTTAGAAAGAAAGATGTCAATAATGTCTACTACAGTCTTTCCTTCCTCCCTGGAAGAATTTATCCGGTAAGTCCTTTTAATTTTTTGTAGACTTAATTATCTTTTGTACTCACGCACGCGAGATGAATTCTTGGAGTTTAAAACCAGTTTCGTGTTTTACTTCAAGTTCAAAAAAATGCTACATACCTCCAAAATACACTTTATCAAATTTGATAAACTATACCTTTTTCCGATTTTTGAAAGATGATCATTGTAAAAAATTCAATTATCTAAATCCCCATTTTTGAAATTTGAGGGATCTTTAAGTAATATTTCAGAATTTGAAAAAAAAAAATTTACAAGTAACTAAATAATTCAAAAAGGAGGTAATTTTAAAAATGTTTGTGTTTTTTTACTACTGGCGCATCTTTCAAATCCTGAAACTAAAATCAAAGAACAATTTATGAAAATAATTTTTTTTTAAAAACAAAAAAAAAATATTTTTAGGGATGATCAAAAAAAGTGATAGAGGTATTAATAATGTTGAGAAGGAGACTCATCGAAGAGATTTTTCAATTTTGTGGACTTCCATTGTTTAAATTGTTTTTTCGGTAACTATGTATATGTGTACCTAGCCAAAAATGGTTATCTAATTTACTATAAAAAAAAAATAAAAAAAAAATGCACCACTGAGTCGCACGGATCTTATATTTGATCAGACTGTGGTTTTAAAGTCTGAATTTTAAAAACCTATTCATCTGATTTACAAAAAAAATTAATTATTTTTGAGAGTCTATATTTTATACCACCTGCCAAAAACGTAGTTTCTTTTAAGTTAGTTTTATGTGTCAACAATATTACACAGTGTTGTACATATGTATGTATGCATGTATAATGTATGTATATAGATTAGGGCCGTTTCCCTTATTTTTCAAAATTTTATTTTTTGTTTTAACGCATACGGCTTAATTTTTTTTTGTTATAGTTTAAAACCGTTGCAAAAAAAATTTGACATCATTTGAACTTCATGTACTAGACCAGACTTTAGTAGATGTCTGTTAAGGATTTGAGATTCTACTATAGCTAAAGGAATATAAACAATATTCTTCAGGCTACATGTAGAAACACTCAAATAAATACAAGATATTATTTTAAATAACTTAAAAACACTTATTTTATTTATTTATTTACTTAAATGCATTTAAGTAAATAAATAAATAAAATAAGTGTTTTTAAGTTATTTAAAATAATATCTTTTATTTATTTCATGAAAAAACACGTTAAAAATCTCCAATATCAAATCAAACACTCAAACTAAAATCTGACGATTTTGCAATCAACAAATCCTCAATTCAACGTGTTCGGACGCTAAAAAAAAAACAAAGAGCTGCATCTATAAAAACAAGTTTTCAAAATGATGTTCCAGAAGTTGTTACTGTTCACATCGATGGAAAATTCTACCTGGACTTCCAAAGAAGAACGACTTCCTATTGTTTTAACGTTTGGTAGAAAAGAAACAACTTCTTTCTGTGTCTAAGTTCGAAAACTCTTCATTTATTTATTATTTATTTAAAACAAAATTTGAATAGTAAAAATTTGTTTTCTCGCTTAAAAATAAATTAATCATTCCATGAATTGTGGCTTTCTGAATGGGAAATACATAAATAGTTCATACTCGCAGATGAAAACAACAATTCTGCAACTGAGAGTTGTGAATGATACAGCAGAAAGTGCAATTAAGCTTGTTTGAGACTTCAATGGACTCATCACGGAAAAAGAAGAACAAAAGCAGTTACTCTTATAATGTGTGCAGAAGCATGAGAAATCGTATTCTGACTGAAAAAAGGAAACATTAAAAAGAAAATATCTACTTTAATTATCAAATTTTTTATAAGGTTTTATTGAAAATTGGCATTTATCGATTTGTATTGCTCTTAAATTGGAACAAATTAAAAGAAAAAACAAAAATTCATCAGACACTTAAAAATGGTTCATATTAATTTTCCTTCTTAGCTTTGACGTCAAGTCGGGACGGGTTTCTATAGCTCTACGAAGCTAATATTTTGCATACGATCAGGTCTGAGAAGTACTAAAAAATAAGAGGGTATGCGTTTCAATAAAAAAGAGAGTAAAATAAGGGACACCCTCGTATACATCCACGCAACTCACAGCTTAGACTCAAAAAAATTCAATATAACTATAAATAAATTGATAAACTACTTCTAAAATTATTTTGACAACAACAAATCTTAATTTATAAGAAAAAAAATAAAAAAGTGGTTTTTAATATGAAAATATTTTTAAATATAAAATTCTGCTAACATTTTTAAGAAACTGGTATGAAATTTTTTTTTAGAATTTCAAAATTTTAACAAAATAATTTTTGAAAAAAAAACATCATCTAATTCATCTGTTGGAAATATCGAATTTTCAAAAAAAAAAAAATTTCAAAATTTTTTAAAACTACAAAATTTTATTTTTTGAATATTTTGACATGCAATAATATTTAAACTTATTACAAGTTCTTGTGAAAAAAAAAAGAAAACCAAAATTAAATGGTTCTATGAGACATAGTATTAATAATTATTTGATGAATAAAAAAAATATGTTCCAATAATTTGGTATCTATACTGATATTAACTCACATAAAAATTTTAATCAAAATCTTTGGAGTCATTTTCGAGAAAAATATGGTTTTCATTAAAGGTTTTTCCAACACTTGTTTGGTAAAACTGTCATTTCTGGTTATAAGAATAATTTTAATAGTAAAATCTGCTAGATATAATGTTAAAAACTGGCAACCAAATACAAAATTTAATATAAATCGACTGAGTCGTTTGCAAAGTACATATTCAGTTTTCAAAAAATAAAACTATGAAACTTTAAAAAAAAAAATTAAAAAAAAATTAATTTTTGGTACCTTATTGTTGTTTCGCTTTCCCAATTTGATTTAAACAACAATTTAATTTAATTCATTTATTTTTCACAAATATTTAAATATATTTACGATACAAGTATCTTTAATCTTTATTCCAATACAAAAAAACAATTTTGATAGTAACCAAAAAATGACGCACACCCTGCGATTTTGTAAAACGGAATAACTGAAAAAAACTTAGAATTTAAAGCAAACTAAGTTACTCCCTTCCGCATCATTTCCATCTAGTTGTCGAATTGAAAACTTCTACACTCTAATTGTAAAACACTACAACCTAAAAAATTCTTAAAAGTTTTTAAAATATTTTCCATACAAAATTAATCAAAATCAGTTGAACCGTTTTAAAAAAAAAAAAAAACCGGAAATAAAAACTGAATATATGAGAGGTGCCATTTTTTACCATTTTACTGGTTTTCTTTTTTACAAAAATGTAGCCTATATTTGAAAAAAAAATTACAGAATTTTGTTAAAAAGAAAAGTTTTTGAGAAAATTAAGATTTAAATCAATTTTAAATTATTATTTATAGATCTAAGAAAAAAATAGAAAACCGTGTGCCCAAAAAACGCTTTATAAGATTAAGTAAACCAACCTCATTTTAATTAATTAATTTTGTTTAGGTTAATTTGTTTTTATTAATTAAAAAACGAAAAATTTGTATCATTATTTAATGTTTAATTTTATGTTAATGTACATTAAAAATATATAGTTTTAAGAATTTGTTTCATTAAATTATGAAACCATTCATCGTCTTTTTACGCTTCAGTAAAAAGGGAAACAAATAAAA
The DNA here is from genome assembly GCA_929447395.1 of Epistrophe grossulariae. Lineage (NCBI taxonomy): Eukaryota > Metazoa > Arthropoda > Insecta > Diptera > Syrphidae > Epistrophe > Epistrophe grossulariae. Next base: position 22,106,150 of record OV839566.1, on the reverse strand, counting down.
ATAAAAATTAAGTGTTTCATTTGGACGAAAACATTTTCGTTAAGAAAACAAAAACACATCTAATTTAATATTATTTTAGCAACAATTTAATTTTTAGTGAATGTTTATAATCTAATAGAAATAAAAAAGGTCATGAAAAAGGAAATATTATTGTTTACGTTTATATTTTACGAATTTGTAAAAATAAAGTGCACTTGTTTTAACATAAAAAAACATTGTATAAAGTTTTTTTTTTTTAATTTTCATTTCTTGTTTTTGGTTAAAATTAAGTCAAAGGAAAGTATGAATCTTTTGCTTTTATAAGTAACGAGATTTATAAAATAAAATAATTTTACTATATTTAAACTGAAAATTCAATTTTTTTAAGCTTAAACAAATAAATCTAAGCATTTTTATATTCTCTTCAGACGAAAATTTTCGTTTCTACTACCTAGTTCATATTTCAATCATCTCTTTATCGGTTCAAAGTTTTAAACTCTAAGGTCTTAAATGGAATATCTAATTCATCCTTGACGATGTCTTTTTTATTGCTAAATATGTCTTTTCAAATGCGTATCCTTAAAATAAAAAAAAAAAGTGTAGAAGAAAAAATTCTTAGCAGAGTATCAGGTATACCATCAGACTAAATTTTATCTTTTCCAACTCCTTAAAGAAGCAAAACGAATGGAATATCTATTCCATCTCCATCGTCATTTTCATTTCCATAACCAAATAGCAGCAGTATAGCAGTAGCAGCGGCAGTAGCACCTTTTTTTTTTTTGGTTGAGAAGCCATTGAATTTCGCGCAAAGGTCAAAAATCCATTAACATAAAAAACCAAAATTTATTTGTTACAACTTATCGCATGTTAAGTTACAAAGCTTTCTTTTGTATATAAAACGAACCGAAGTGAACGACGAACGACCGACCCTCTCTGGTTGTTCTATAAAACCCTATACAACTGGATCCTATGATCCTGGCCCTGACGCCATTACCGCAAGATGTATATAACCAAGCGCCTCCGGGAAAAGTTTGTTCTACTTGGATTGGTGTTGTAAAGCAAACGGCCGCCGCCACCGCCACCGCAACAGCAGTAGGTACCTATATATTTAGTTGAAGACTATACCTACCTACTAAGACGACTGAAAACGACGATGTAGCAGAGGAATCATCCATTCGAAGACCTTTTGCCACGAGGGGGAAATGTAATCGAAAACGTGACTATAATTTTATTGAGAACATTTTCCCTTAGAAACCCCAAAACGTATTGGTTGTGGTTTTTCTTTAAGTTCCTGAAAATTTGCTGGTAGGGGTGATTTTACTATGCTGTTTGTTCTTTCCCTTTTTTTTTTAGAAAAATAAAATAAAAAAAAAACAAAGCATTCAAAGTGAATGTTTTATTATTTTGAAAAAAAAATAAAATAAATAAACAAAATAAAGATTAAGGCTGGGTCGCACTAAGTTGATTTTTGTTTTTTTTTTTTGTTCAAATGATTTAAAATTCAGATAATTTCTTCATTTTCTTCAGTTTTTTTTTTCAATTTTATCTAAAACCAACAAGATGGCGCAAAAGTCATCAATAGGTCTGTTCACGTACTTGCCTAAAACTGACAGATTCTACCAGTTTAATTTTTTTATATGAACTTTGACAGTCTCTTTCGGGTTAAAAATGGTAGAAATGGTTAGGTTTGGGAAGTGAACGAACAAGGTTAATACAATGGCGGCAATTAATGTTAATTGAAACAATATGTCTGTTTGGCAACTTGAAACGTTGTACGACGTATCACAGTTTGCTGTAAAATCCCGTAGAAAAAACTGACAAGTATGGAAAACTGTAGCAAGAACTTGAAGTCACAAAACAGGCATAATATAGTAGGTTCAGGAAAATGAGATCGCGGAGATCTCAGCAATTTCAGTTACATGAGCAAGATTCCTCAGCAAAATTTCTCAGTTTAGCTGTCAAAACTCTAAGAAAAAAAATACCCCCTTGCCCCCTTTTTGATGTAGCAAAATCTCTGAAATCTCATTTTTCCAAACGCGCCAAGTGACTATCACGTCTTGTTGATCTGTATTTTGTACCTCTTTTCTTCAGAAATGTCAAAGTAGAATTGACATTTGCCGCCATTTACAAAAATTATAGCATCTTCCGATAGGGTGATGACTTTTGCGCCATCTTGTATAATTGTTCCAAGGGTTATCAAATACGATTGAATCTGGTCACACAGCGAATAAACAACAACTTTTGAGTCCAATATAATGCCTTTAATTGACTTAGTAAAAAAAACAAAACGTTAACAACACAAACAGAAAAAGTCAAAGTCATTGTACTTTGTGAAAGTCAGGTGGGAGGCTGCTAAGAAGTCAAAAGGGTCTAGCGCAAATTGTTTGGCCTACCAACATACCTACCTATACCTTATATATACAGGATGCGAGTGATGGTGTGAATTTTCGCTTTTATTTTCGATTTATTTGCTAGGAAATGCGATTGTTTTCTTTTTATTTATACTTGATTTGAATTTCGTCTCGTTTTTGTTTTTTTTTTTGTTCTCTTCTATTCAATTTCTATCGTTTGAATAAATTTAAGTGGTTAAATAAAGAACCAAAAAAAAAAATTGGGACAGCAACAATAATATTTCTTTTTCCTTAATTTACGCTAAAATAATATGAAAATAAAAAGGTCTGCGGTTGATGCTGGGGGTGGTCACAAGATATACCTTTAATAGTATCTAATCGAAATAAATCCACCAACTGCTTTCACAAGAGATTTATCAGCCTTTGTCATGTCAATATTGTTAAAATTCGAATACATAAAAATGGCGAAAAAAAAAATTAAATATTGAAATATAGCAATATTATAGACCATTACAGTTATTCGTCCGCATGTTGCCCAGTTCATATATAATAGTCCGTATACATATTCTGCAATTTGAGTGGAAAGATAAATACTGCGGAGCAAATTGACACGCTTTTTTTATCTGTTTTTATTTCGTTCCCTAGCAAAAAAAAAAAAAAAAAAAACAGGGAGAAAGAAAAACAAAAAATTAACAACGGCTATAGGAAGAACTGTCAAAGTAAAAATAATGGTTCACGAGATAAAATTTTAGGTCATATAGAGGTTGATTTAGAATTGGGGGGATGCGAATGAGGTGGTAGCTTACATGAAGTATCAGTCAGACCCTGGTTTAACCTTTGTTTACACAATTTCCAACAAAAAAAAGAGCACCTTTTCATGGTTGAACTGTTAATTTTGCACACACAAACACCCCGCGTGCTATAGATTTGAAGTGTAGCTTTTTCAGCAGGTGAAGTGTGGGCGCGAATTTCTCTGAGGGGGCAGGGGGGAATCATTTCGTCGTGTATATGTACAGTTACCAATTTGTCACCTGAAATATGATGCTTTATATGAAAGCGCTAGCAGCAAGTTGATATTCTGATTTCAACTTTTTCAATTCAGATTTGGTTTGTTGTTCTTTTGAAGTGATATTATTGTTTCATTGTTATTCCGGGTGTTTTTTTTTTTTTTTTTGCTTTGTGTTGTTTTTGATGAAGCAAGTTGGATGCGAGAGGGGCTCTTTAAATTTATGGGTATCCATGCAAACAGTTATACATATATTATAACTACGAAAATGAAAACACATATTCTTTTAATTGATACGTACAATACAGACTCTCTTAAGAATAACAAAATATGGAATTGAAAAAAAAATCAGGAAAACGTTTTTATTAAAATCGACTTTGTCATATCAGAAAAATGATTTACAAGGAAAAGGTTTTTACCCAAATGAATTAAAATTTCAAGAGTTAAATGTGACCAATTCAATAAAAGAGCGTGTATACTCAAATTGAAGCCATCCAATATACCCATAGAATATATCGATTTAAAAAAAAAAATAATTTTGGAATTAAAAAAAAAATAAATATCTATTTTTTTGGAAATTTTTTAATTTTTTTCATACAAAATATAATTTAAATCGGTTAAACATAATATATTGACTTGAGATAGGTACAAAATAAAAAAAAACTGGTTCTATCATAGGAACCTACTGATAATAAGGTCATACATTAGACCAGTTAGTTGGTAGATCGTACATTAGGTCACAGAAAAAATATACAGTCGACTCTCAATAAGTAGTACTCTCTCTAAGTCGAATTTCTCTCTAACTCGAACTTTTTCGCCATATTTTATCATTCCCTTCAATTTTCCATACAAAAACCATTCTCTAAGTCGAACGCCCTCTAAGTCGAACTCTCTCTAACTCGAACACATTTTCTCGATATTTGGCATCTTTTTTCACCCCTTAAGTCGAATTTTGTTTAGAACAAAACAAAATAAAAAAATATTGCCCCTTCGGAATTCGTATTTGGGTATAGTATAACTATAACGAACCATCAAAACCTTAATACATATGTATATATGTGTAGCATCGCGTGTACCATCATCGTCAGCTCTTCGCGTTTCTTCCTATTCATAACCCTGCTACCTCTATAAAAAGATACATATATTAACCTTTATACATTAAATAAACCTTTTAAAATAAAAAAAATGTTTCTCTCTATAACTCGAATTTTTCCAAAACTCTCTCTAACTCAAACAAATCTTGGTATCCCGTGAAAATTAGGGAGAGTCGACTGTATCTATATCTTTTTTAAAAAATATGATTTTTCATATCAATTTTTTTTAAATTTAAAATCAGATAATAAAAAAAAAAACAGTTTTCGAAATATTGTGTTTTCAAAATAAAATTTTAAACTTGTTTTTAAAAACCCAAAAAATATTTCTTTTGAAATTTTTTGTATACAAAACAATTTAAACTTTTTTTAAATTTCTTGATAAAAAAAAACAGTTAGAATTGTTTTCATGAAAACCGAATTTGTTTTTAAATAATTATGTGGGCACGTTTTTGAAAAAAATTAAAAAATAATTTTATTTTCGGTTTTAAAAATATTCACGAGTCACTACTGGGTCGCAGGAACTTGCTCTTGCACATACGATCACGCTATGGTTTTAAAGTCTAAGATTTATTAAAAAATAAAAAAAAAAATAATTTTTACATATAAAATTTCTACCATCATTTCATCTACCCATTTTCGAAATATCGAATTTTCAACAAATAATTTAGAATTTTTTTTTAAATCCAAAATTTATTTTTTTCGAAAAGTTTGATATGATTTTTCAAACTCAGTAGAAACTCTTATGTAAAAAATTTCATTAAAATCGGTAAAAAAGGTTACGAGATACTCGAAAATCATAAAAATGGTTTTATGAGAGATACCGTTACTAAACGGTAGATAAAATTTTATTTTTTTTTTCAAAAATGTAGTTGATCGTATTGATATAATTTTTTTTTATCAAATTCATAGGAGTCGATATTTTCAAGAAAAATGAGATTTTCTTTAGTGGTTTATTAAACACTTGTATGTGAGGTGAAGTACCGTTATTTTTGGAAATAAGAATAATTTATATATACAGTATTTAAAATAATATTAGAAAAACTACTACATCGAGTTGGTTTCGAATTATTAAGTTCTCAAAAAAAAATTTAAGAACTAAAATTTTTTTTTTAATTTTGGTGTGCAATACTTTTAAAATTTTTCGATAAAAATTGATCAACAACAATTGAACCGTTTTTGAAAAAATCGAAAATAAAAAAAAAGATTCTATGGAGGTACCATTTCTAACCATTTTTCGAAAAAAAAATTTTATAAAGTTGTTGGCAAGTTTTTGAGAAAAATATGATTTTCATTTTTTGTTAGCAAAATTTGTACGGCAGCTACTGTTGTTCTTGATCCTAACAAAAAATGAAAAAATAACGCTGTGTACCAAGTTTAAAGAAAATCGACCCACCAGTTTAGGATGTAGCCGAAAGTATAGGAAAGACAGATAGACTGACGGACAGAAATGCGAGAACCACTTTTTTCGACTTCGCTATCATCGTAATGTCAAGTTTTATCGAAATCTCGAGTTCGATTTTTTTAATGAAAGAACTTGCCTTACGTATGTACATATGTACATATTATATCGCAAGTAAAAATTATATTTTGAAGGAATTATTAAAAGAGTATAGACCCCCATTCTGGCCCAAGACGATAACACTCCTATAGTTTGAATATTTTTGTCATGGAATTTGCGTTTCTTTTAAACAAATATCAAACTAAAAATTGAAAAAAATTGGTTTGGCATTTCTAGGAGGTAATTGTGTTACTACTAAATTGCATAAAAATTGTTTCTGACAAAAAAATATTACTGTTTTCAAGTCAGTTTAAAGTTAATTCTGGTGAACTTTAGGGAAGTTTCCTTCACCCATTGTTGATCTTTAGGGCTAGTTTGTTCACAGTGGGTAAAATCTGAATAATGACTTTTACAGATTCTAACTAATTGGAGCTAATCAACCAAAATCGGTTTTTTAGCGATTTCCATGATTAACAACTTAAATTATGAATTCATTGAAAAAAAAAATTGATTTCCATGCACATTCGATAATTTACTAGTTGAAATAATCCTTGATTAAAGATGATCAGCTGTGAACAAACTGGCCCTTAATCTATTTATAAAAATATAGAGACCATTTGAGTTTTAGAAAATTGTATGCCATTTATTTATGCTGATTTCATGGTTTCAAAACATTAACTTTACGGATGGCTAACGGAAGCAAGATAATCTGCAAAGATTTTGGTATTATTGCAATTTAACGTATTCAAATAAATTAATAAATAATGTGTGGTGTATCCAAGGAAGAAGGGGAAGAAGGAAGGTCTCCCTATACCTTCCAATTATAACCAGAAATTTGTGTATTGGTTTAATGATATAATCAGCCAATTTTATACATAACGCGTTGTTTTTCCAAACACCCAAAAGGGAATAAAAGAAAGAAACTAGGTCAAATCTACAATTATTTACTTGTTAAATAAAGAAAAAAACTAATTCCCAACGGGCTAAGATAAGCCCAGAGTATTTTCGGAAATCAACTGTATTACCAATTATTATTTTACTATCGATATATGGAAATTACAACATTTTTTATATGATGCCGTCAAAAATCCGCGTTGATTGTTTTTTTTTTTTGCGAACAATGCCGTTCAGGCATCGCAAAAAAAAAACATGCCTTTGATAATTTATTGGACAAAATAAAGTTTTATTTAGAAATTACAACCTTCTCTCTTCTCTTTTCTTTATATCGGATCAGATGCTTTATCCAAAGCGAGAAAACTAATTTTCAAAAATGAAAACCAAAGAAATAACTTTTTCCAATAATGATACTAACATTTACTAGAATAACTCAATTTTAAGTCAATGAAAAAATGGTTTTTTAGGTAGGTATACTCACGATTCGATGCATTCTTAACTTTTGGAGAGTAAATTCACTCCATTTTCCAATACTGATATATGTATGTATTAAGTGACTGAATTTTAGATCTGCAACTGCCTTTTAATAATCTGAAGACTCTCAAAGAAATTTTCCTTAAAACTATAAGCTTTCTAGACAAAGGTGGTTTTCTATACAAAAAAAATCAAAAAGGATTTACCACAAAAAAAAGACGTTGAACCCATTGAAACAACATCCCAAATTAGAAAATAGAAGAACCTGAAATATTCTTAAAATACTATGTATACCTCGAAGCTAAAAGGAAAGTGAAAGGCTATTTGATAAGAAATAGCAAGGCATACCTAACCTATACTATCCATCATCTAAAGGTATCCAAACACAAAAATACATAAAATAAGATGCCAAACTGCCAACAAAGTTATGACTTTCATGTTAATTAGCATTAATCACTTATATAAACAAACCATCATCTTGTACAAATAATGTCTGTATAACCATGTTTCATCATCGTGTTTCCACCTTGAAAAAAAGTAAAAAATAAAAAAAAAAAACCTTTTCATATTGCGTTTGTGAGTATCATAAAAAAAGTATCATGACTTGAAAATTATCTCTAAAATTAAATTTAATGTCTATTTTCCATTACCGACAAAGTTTTCAAAACATTCAATGCAATCAAAAAGTTTGCGATGAAAAAAAAATAAAAAGAAAAAAAACTCAACAATATTAACGTCATAAAATATTTCCATCAATCTCATTACCATTCAAGTGTCACAACTCAAACCTTTTTCTCTAAAATAAATAAATAACCCAAATCATACAACAACACCAACAAAAAAAAAACAACAAATCACAAAAAGAATTTAAAAATGTAAAAAAAAAAGCCATTCAAAATTAATATTCACCTCCTGACAAAACTTCTAGTTGCGTCCCATCATCATCATCGTGTCATTCGAAAACGATGACTCCAACAACAACAACAACAACAATGCTTACCGGAAATGGCATTCATTACATAAAACATTCAACACTTTAATGGCGTATAACGAGATTGACATCTATTTACAAAATTCCAACAATTTTTCTCCGCGTCGGTCGCGTCGGCCGCACCACGCCGCGCCGCCACCGCATATAAACCTATACACATAAAGGAAGACGAAAAATCTTCACCGTTAATGTAATTTTATCGACGCCTTCAATTACGATATAGTAGTTGGGTAAAAGGACTAGAAGGCCGGGTTATGGGGTGAAGGGTTTTCAGAATTTTTGAATTTGTAATCACCACCGCCCATTTCCATCATTTTATAGCGCCAAAAGGAAAATGTCACGTTTATTGATTGATTTTGTAAGCAATACCATCAATTTTAGAAGTTTCCGGTAAAAGTTTTTTTTTTTTTTTATTCAGAATTTCTCACAAAATATTAAATAGAATGGACGTGCGTCGTTGTCGTGATGGAAAGGGGGAAAAGTGGCTTCGTTTTTTTTTTGTCAGAAGTTTTGATGTTCTTTTGGTTATCGCTATCGGGCTATTTGAATATTTAAAAAGCTTAAAATGATCCGGAGAGCTTATTGTGATGGAAATTCTCTCATAAGATTTGGTACCTTTTGGGCTTAACATGAATTGATATAGGTTGTTCGGATATAATATGTAACTAAAGTGGAAATTTTGTAATTATAATTCTAAAATTTTACAGAATACGAATTTTTGTTTTAGGAAAAAATAATATTTTTTTGGAAATAAACCTGATTTTTTTTGAGTTTAACGACTTTTCATGAGATTTCGAGCCGAAAAAATAATATTTTTTTGGAAATAAACCTGATTTTTTTTTTAGTTTAACGACTTTTCGTGAGATTTCGAGCCCAAGTTCGTATTTACTATACGATCTTGGGCTCGAAATCTCCATTTTTATTTAAAATGTTAAAAGTAAAAGAAAACCCTGTCAAATTGTAAAGACTCTGTAAATCGATCAATTAATCGAGGCCCTCAAACGCCAAACCACACAAAGAATCTCAAGTCATACATTTTCGCCATTCGTTTCTTAGTTTCAAGTTGGTAGCGCTGGCTTTTGACACCTGTCAAACGCAGCTGTCATTTTAAGTGTCATAATATTAGTTGAATGTTTTCCATTTATAATAACAATCGAACAACGAGTTAAAATTATTAAAAACTTACTACAAAAGTGGTGATTTTCTTCAGCGATGAGGCACATTTCTCAATCGATGGATATGTAAACAAAAAAATTGCTGCATATGGGGCTCAAAAAACTCACAAGTGATCGAAAAGGTGCCATTGCATCCAGATAAAGTGACTGTTTGGTGTGCTCGATGGTCGAAAGGTGTCATTGGTCCGATAGATCTTCCAAGTCAAGAATGGGCCTCTCGAGCCCAAGGGCAATAGCTTGGCCCTTGCTAATTTGTTAATGCTCTGTATTCTGTGGGCCTTGCTAGCGGTTCCCATATAGGCCCTAGATAGATCTTCCAAGTCAGGCTTTGGATAACTAAAAATTTAGAGATTAAAAAGTCACTAGCTAGGGCCTAGGTAGATTTTCTTTAATTAACTGAAATGTATAGAATTTAATTTAATTTTAAAAAAACTTCACTTTTACTTACTTGGTTTCTCCGAGATTTGAACTCGCGTTCCTCCAATCAAAGATCCAGCACGCTACCCACCAGGCTGATTTGCGATACAGAATAGGGATGTAAAAATGTTTATGAGTTGATACTTCACGTATTTGCTATATGGACCTTACACAAGTTAAATTGGTCGTTGGGAATGCCAATAAAGAGGCGACACTATCTACGACCAATATAACGCCAAGAAAAAGTTCCATGTCTAGGCTACATCAAGTCTAAACTATCTAGGCCCAGTCTTAGTTACACCTGATAACGCCAATAAAGAGGCGACACTCTCTAACGCCAAGATAACGCCCAGATACAATTTCTTTCCAGGCTACACCAAGCGAAAACTATTTGGGTCCCTTCCTGTTTTTATGAGACAGCGCCAATAAGGTGGCGACACTAGATAGGGCCAAAATGACACCAACAAAAGTTTTCATATCTAGGCTATGTCAAGTTAAAACTATCTAGGCCCAGTCTAAGTTACATCTGACAAAGCCAATAAAGAGGCAATTCTAGCCAGGGCAAAAAAACTCTTTGCTTCTATCTAATGATGAATTTTTTGATTTTAACAAAGGTAATTTCATTGCACTCAATAATTACATTGCATCAACTGACTGGACGGATTCTCTTGCCGATTTATCTTTACAAGGTGCGTATAACAAATTTGTGGATATTTTTTCTATCGGTTTAAATCTGTATATTCCAAAAAAAAAGTCTTGAAAATCATTTAAAACTCCTTGGTCCAATAAACGTTTGGTAAGATTAAAAAATGTTAAAAACAAAGCTTTTAAAAAATTCAGAAAACCAAATTCTGAAATTGACAGAAAGCTTTTCTGCCAATTTCGAAAGGAATATGATTTTCTGAATAAATACTTGCACCAACAATATGTAATGAATATTCAAACCTGCATTTCTAATGATCCAAAAGCTTTTTGGACTTTTTTAAATAGTAAAAAACGATCTGTTGCTCTCCAGGAAAATATGGAGTTTAATGGTCAAACATCAAACGATTTACAAAGTTCGTGTGAACTTTTTTCTCAATTTTTTAAATCGGTTTATGTTGACCATTCTTCATTTAATATTTATCAAACGGAAAGCTATTCCAGTAGTAATGCTAATATTTCAACACTTAATCTTTTTGAATCCGATATCCTAAATGGTATCTCAAAATTAAAACCCAGTTTGAATCCTGGTCCTGATGGAATTCCATCTTTTGTTTTAAAGCAATGTCAATTTTCGTTAGCTTTACCGCTTCTGATAATTTTTAATAAATCCCTTTCTACTGGACTATTTCTGAATCAATGGAAATTTTCATATGTAAGTCCTATTTACAAATCAGGCGCAAAAAATTTAGTAGTAAATTATCGTGCAATTTCTAAAATCTCTGCAATCCCTAAATTATTTGAGCTCATAGTAAAGGATCATTTGTTTTTTAATATAAAAGAACATATTTGTAATGAGCAGCATGGATTTATGCCAGGTAAATCAACTTCAACAAATCTCATGCTTTATTGTAGATATGTCACCGATTCTTTTGAATCTGGCTATCAGGTTGACACTATCTATACTGATTTTGTCAAAGCTTTTGACTCAATTTGTCATAAAATTCTTATAGCTAAACTAAAAGTTTTCGGGATTCATGGGTTGCTTTTGAAATGGATATCTAGCTACCTTAATGACAGAACACAATGTGTGAAATTGGGAAATTTTGTTTCAAGTATTATTAAAGTTTCATCTGGAGTTCCTCAAGGAAGCCACCTTGGACCACTCCTTTTTAATATTTTCGTTAATGAAATCCCATTTCTTTTAAAAAATGCTTTATGTTTAATGTATGCTGATGACCTTAAAATATATCTTTGCATAAAAAATAGAATTGATCATCAAAATCTTCAAAATGATTTAAATATTTTATCCGTTTGGTGTGAAAGAAATGTTCTTCCTTTGAATATACAAAAATGTAATGTTTTTACTGCACATCGAACTTTGGTTCCAATGATAAACAACTACCAAATTTTCAATCAGATTCTTGATCGCAAATCTGAGATTCGTGATCTTGGAGTCATTTTCGATTCAAAGTTGTTGTTTTCGTTACATGTGGACTATATTGTAGCCAGGGCTAATTCAATGCTTGGTTTCGTTAAGCGAAACTGCAATGAGTTCTCTAACCCTTACGCTTTAAAATCTGTTTACATGTCTTTAGTTCGTCCAATTCTTGAGTATTGTTCAATTTTATGGTCTCCTTCTACTTCTATTAGGATAACACGTATTGAAAGAGTGCAAAAGGCTTTTACAAGATTTGTAGTTAGGCAGTTAAAATGGAGAATTGACACTCCATCATATGTATCTAGGTGTGCCTTAATTGGACTTGATTCATTAGAAAAAAGACGGTCTATTCAGTGTTTGTTGTTTGTGCATGATGTATTTTCTTATCGTATTAAGTGTCCACCGATTCTTACTTACTTTGAGATCTATATTCCGGAGAGAGAATTGCGGTTACGTCATTTTCTTAATAATCCAAAACATAGATACAATTATGGTTGCAATGAATCCTTTTCTAGGTGTATTAAACTTTTCAATTCTTTATGTACTGAACTTGATCTCTCAACAAACAGATTTGAATTTAAAATTAATTTACAAAATATTGTACATTAGCTTTAAGATACGTATTTATTTAAATATACTTATTTATATATATTGTATATATATATATTGTATATATATTTAGTTATATTACTCATTGAATTGTTAGTAATCTGTAAGATATAACATCCGTAGATGAATAAATAAATAAATAAATAAATAAAGCCAGAATAAGATAAATTAGTCAAGATCACCCAGACCTGCGCCTGTCTAGGCCCAGCATAGGCTTTACTATATAATGGCCAATCTAGCTAGGGCCACGCTTAAAAAAAGTTTTTCCTAGAAAATTTTCTACCCGGGAAGTCTTCTAATTGGCTGATGTATTTCAGTAAATATATAGAATTTGTATTTAAAAAAAAAACCTTCAATTCGTTAATGTTCGTATTCGTTTCATTTTGAAGCAAAGGTTGAGTGCGTGAAGTTATCCCCCCTTTTTTGAATTTGTTATTTTTGAAAGTTTTTCCAAGTTGTTCCCGATTTGTTCCGCATTTTTCCAAGTTTTGTTTGAAAAATATTCAAAAATGGGGTTTTAGAGCCAAAAAACAAAAAATTAGAGAGCCGTTTTTTTGGATTTTTGAAAAAAAAAAGTTTGGGTGGCCTTATCTTTAAATATACACGTGCTACAATTTTAACTTTTTGGAACAATGGTTAAAAGATGTTTGTAAACACGAAAAAAATTCAAAACTAAGAATTTTTTGGAATTTTGCCCATAACTTTTGAAATTTTGAACAAAGGGGTCCAAAAACTTGAAACAATGTTCAGAACAACTATAGAACAATCTGGAACAACTTTCAAAAATTTGATTTTCGAAAAAAGGGGTGCTAGATCAAAAAAGAGTTTTTTGGCTCTAAAAACCCTATTTGAATTTTTTTCAAAAAAAAAACTTGAAACAATGCGGAACAAATCGGGAACAACCTGGAACAACTTTCAAAAATAACAAATTCCAAAAAAGGGGGGCTAACTTCACGCACTCGCAAAGGCTGACTTTTTATAATTTACTTAATCTTTTCATTCGGTCTTCTTAGATCAAAGTTAATTCTTCTCCTTTACCGTTAGCAAGAACTTGATATGAGTTTTGCAAAAATTAAGGTTCTCCGGTGATATAGTTTTTTTTAAGTTCATACTATTAATTATCTTAGTGGAAAAGTTGATAGTGACAGCTAAAAATTACGTTGCGTACACGTCAACGTTTCTTAAGACAAAATAGAGCTTTCCACCAAGCTATCTCTTTCTAAGTGTTCTATATCTTTCGCTAAACATCAAATGACACTTTGAGGGAAAACAATTGATTGAATAGTATGGCGATACATTGTTTATATTACAAAATAAATATTTCTTTAGAATAAACTGGAAAAACAGCTAAATTTTTGAAGCAAAAACAATTTTAATTTTAGCAAATATGTGATATTAATGTGCTAAAAGAAATTATCTAGTAATTATTGTGTTTGAAAAGAATAACAGTGAAAATAATATTTGTTGAAATAAAATTCCGAGTTCCAAGTTTCTTTAAACATCAGTTTGTTGTTTATATTATTTTGCATTATATTTTCCTGCTCCTGGTTAATTTGTCCAGGTTAAAAGTGTTTTGCCATTTTAATTTTTCAAAATGGAATTGTCTGCTTATGCTAAGGCATTAGATGCATTAATTAGTAAATCTCGATATATGACGAAAATTGAGAAGGTTGGTAAAGACCCTTATTTGATGGTTCATTCAAAAGGATTACCAAAAAATGTAAAGTTTGCCTCTATTTTTAACTACCCTGGTAAAATGAAATCAGCTTCCACTGGAAATGAATGTAATAACAGTCAGAGCATTAGCAAAGCTCAAGATATTTTTGAGGCAGGGTGGCTTCGTGATATTGGTGGCACTCTCTTGCCACAAGTTTATGTAGTGCTAGGAATAGTATGTAATGATATAACTGTATCCCATGAACTCTTAGTTAAATTATTTTTAACTAAATCGTTAATTTAGGTACTTCATTCCCAACGCCTCAATGAAAAACCACTGCAAACTTAGGTGTTAGTAAATCTGGATGGAGACATAGATTGCGCTCACTGCCAATGTAAAACGGGTCTGTATGAAACATGTTCACATGTACGTATTGTGGTTTTTGCACTGCAAAGTGTATACAGAGGATGCATTGCTAATCCTGTGAGTAATTTAAAAAAATTATTAATCTGAAAATAACACTACACATAAACACATACAATTTCACACATTCATATCAAATATTTTAAAGTTTTTCTATTAGCATTTTATATTTATAAATGCGAATCCATGAAGGTTTTAGGTTTCGGTTACTGATGTATCCTGTTATTGGCATAGAGCTCCAATCAAAACCCAGATGCATTCGAAGATTCAAGATATTGATTTCAAGAAAAATCCATCATCAAGTTCAAGTTCTGGTATAGTTTTCAAGATTGACGATAAGAAGAAAATTGAGATTCTTACCGCACTTAAGAAAGATGTTTTCCCTGCAGCAATTACGCTAGTTAAAGATTTTGTGTGTGAAACTAACAATAATTATCAGTTTCTCGAAGATTTTTACTTCGAAGAATTATTTAGAAAAGAATTCAAAAAAAGATTTTGAAATTGTGGTTAGAAGTTTGAATTTTTTGATGCCATCAAATATTCCAAACAAAATAGAATCTCTTACGAGACTATACAGTCCTTGTCACCAAAAATCTCTGGATTCGTTTTACTCTCGTAGCCCAGGTGCAAGCTTGGGACCCAATCTGAATTCAAATTATCGAAAAGTTTTGCGTTTTTGCCTAGATTTTTGATTATGGACATGAACATATATATATTTACTATCTTCGAATGTTTTAAATACCTGAAATGAAATGCCTGGAACAAACACGAGCTAATTCGGTATTGAGTTGTTTCTTCTTGATTGCTGCTAACCATTGCTTGCGCCTTTCCTTTGAGAGAATTTTCAGTCTAGGAGTTTTATTCCATATTTGGGGGAAAATATAAAATCTGCAATTTTCTGCGTTCAATTTGTTGTTTGAACAATTTTTAATGCAGCAACTTATTTCACGGCTCTTAAATATTTTTCAAAGTTTTTTACAAAATCAGTTTTGCCGCCAACAATGTTTTCCCTCAAAGTGATTTACCTGTCAAAGTATTTTTTTCTCTGTCATTTGACACTGACGTATTCATCGAGTGCCCTATTGACTGACTAACTTCACTCGTTTGATCGTGAACTTTCTACGCATTTACTCGTTGAGTATTGATGGTGCGTTTTCGGTATTTTCATAAATTTTTTGGGTGATTGAAGCTTTTCTCTAAATTATATAAAATTATGATAAATATTAAAATCGAGAACTTTTGCTTAAATTTTAATACTAATTTTAATTTTGTAAATCTTCCTTTAATCTTTTCAGGTGTAGCATAGGTATATCATAAAAATTCGCCAAATTACTTTTGTCAACGTGACCACATCCATAATCCGGTGAAGACAAATGTTTCGTATGTGTAGACTTTAAGAAAATTTCAAATATAGTGCCTTAACTTTATGTGTATCGTAACTTTCCATATAAACGTCCAGTTTTTTTTTTTTTTTTTATTTTTTATCACCAGTATACCGAGGAGGGTCATCTTTCATTTAAACAGGAAGATGACACTCTCATTGATGAAAAAATGCTTTACGATCCAATTGCCAGGACATAAACATTTCACAAAATAATAAATATCCTCGAGATACGATCAGCAGACGACATAATATATAAATACGAGTAGATGTATATAGGTACATAGTTATACATGCACGTCATATGTCATTTCAAAATAAAGCACCATATGAGGTATAAGGGGTAGGGGTAGTTTTGTTTGCAACACAAGGATCTGTTTCCGAATAATGCTCTTTGGGGTATTTCTGTTTTTTTTTTTTAGAAACGAACGAATGAAGGAAGGACCTCTTTTATTTTCCTTTTTTAGTGTTTATTTTCATTTTCACAACCACGTTCTTTGTGCATAAATATTTCGATTTTGCTTCTCATAACAGCCAAACTGTGTGATGTGACTATACGATGATGATGATGATGACGACGATATTTATTCGATACCTATATTGTGGTGGGGTATTGCAAAACGGAAGTTGGTATATATAAGGAAGGATATCACAGTTTTTTTTTTTTGTTTTTTTTTTTTTTGAGGGGTGAGGAGGAGCAGCAAGCTCACATGTGAAAAATGTGATCTGATTATTTATTTGCGGTCATGCGGGTATGGTGTAAACTGTGCCTAAATGGCCAAGTATCCAATTTAAAAATTAATGCCGCTGGTACGGTACGGAATGAAACCCTATAAGAGTATAAAAACCTACATACATCCATATAGTATAGGTACATTGAATGGATGTATTATTATTATGGTTTATATTATATACGATGGTATTTGTGCAGCATTTGGTCGAGATGAATGGGGGTTGTGGGTTAACTATAAATTATTATGGATTCCATGTCAAGATATGAGGCCGTTATACAAATGAGCAGTCGATGCTTTGTATATATTGTATACTCTATACACGGTTATAAGGGGGATTTATGTGTATAGGGTGTGTGATAAGTAGGTGTGCTGATGCTCCTGTTTTATGTTCAAAAAGCAGCTAAGGAGGCTTAAAGCTATGATAGAGATGTTGATGTTTTACAGTTTTCTTCTTGTAGTATAGGTATGTATGTATAGATATATGGATGAGAATGTTATTATTATTATTGAAGGTTTTTTTTTTATTTTTTTTTTGTTTCGTTAAAGTTATTCGACGAGAAGACACGAGATTTTCCCGCATGGTTGAAGGTCTTTGCTGAGAAAAACAATTTAAAATTATTAGTGATATATACTCGAAGAGATAAAGAGGGTCAAATGTTGGGTCTAACTGGCCATTGAAGTGAGAAATTTATTGAGGTGCGTTTATATGACTATAGGTAAACACTCGTGAACAGTGTATACGGTGTTGTAAATTATATACATATGGCCGTACATACCTATTCATAAGTGTGGTGGTAGAAAAGGGCCGAAAACATATAGGTATGTAGGTAGGCTGATGAAAATGTTTTCATCGAGTGAAGGTATGAAGGGGAGTTCCTACCTAAGTTGTGAGAAGAAAATGATGTTTTGGTTAAATTGAAATTCAAATCTATATAGGTATGAGCGGTTAAGGATGGGTTAAGAAATAGAAAGGGTATTCTTATTTTTATCAAGAAAAAACAAAACAAAGATTTCAAAATCTAATTTAAATGTAGAGGATTTTGAGGAATTATAAAGATAAAGAATATGAATGGGAGGGGCCTACAGTTTCCTGATGAATCATGAGATAGGCACCTAAACATGAGAGGAGATACTCTTGGAGGAATTACAAAAAAAACATTTTAATTGAATTGGAAAAGGATTCGACACCATACCACTCCTGCGGAGTTATAACACACTATACCTATATAGCCATTAAGCAATTTATTTGGCTTAATACAAGCTAATTCTTTAGCTTAGAATTTTTTTCTAATTTAAAACTAAAAAAAGTAATAGCTAAAATTGTGATGTATTGGGAAATGTTTGAGAAGACGGAGTTTAAGAGTAGTGTGTTTGTGCCGATTCCAGCACAAGTAAAGCTATGGAGTGGGGAGTCGGTTCTGTAGTGCTGTAGACCTATCAGTGATGATAAGTGTAGTAGAGCTTTACTCGACTGTTAAATTGCAGAAACGCGTAGGTAAGTCCTTTTTGGATGTTTTTCATAAATAAAAAAAAAAATGCCAAATTTTGTATGACGATCTAAGAGATTTTAAATTCTGTATTTTTCTTTAAATTATTAAGAACAAAATTGTTAGGTGCCAGTTATAGCTTTCATTGAAACTCATCATTGAAAATTTTAATTTTCAGTTTTGAGGACTTAAAGCGTTATCAGTGATTATTTTGATGCTAATAAAAAGCTGATGACTCGATTATTATTTCTACTTCTAGTCAAAAAAATATTACATTTTGGATCTACCTTTCACATAAAACGATTTTTAAAATTTCAATGATCAATGATAAGGTAGTTCAATCATTGAAATAAATAAATTCATAGGCTGGGCCAAAATGAAATATTTTTTGACTAGAAATAATAATTGAGTTATCAGCTTTTTATTTGCATCAAAATATTCACTGATATCACATTTTAAGTGCCTCAAAATTAACAATTAAAATTTTCAATATATGAAATTATGAGTTTCAATGAAAGCTGCAACTGGCCCCTTATAGCTTTCATTTAAAACGATCATTGAAAATTTGAATTGTTAATTTTGAAGCGTCTAGAAAAAAAAATAAGTTAATGTTTGATGCCAATATAAAGCTTATGGCTCAATTACTATTTCTATCCCAACAAAATGTCCATTTCGACCCAACGCTTCACATACAATAACATTAAAAATTTTCAATGATCAATGGTAAGGTAGTTCAATCATTAAAATATAAAAGTTATTTTATGAGGAATCTTGGGCCAAAATGAAAATTTTGTTTGGCTAAATATAATAATTGAGTCAGAACCCATAATTTTACATGTACAGTATAGCTCCACTGCACTACACTACCGGCAACCCCACAGATCAGTACAATACCGACCACTTGTGTACTACAATACTCCACTTGTGCTGGAATCGTAATGATGCATTACACTTTGTCCCCCTACCACCGACGGACCGATACCGTGTATAAAAATACAAATACCTGATTCAACATTCCCGACAACCCTGATCATACCATTTCAACCATCTTTGGTGAAATATACTAAAATACGAATTTTATTATTTTGTATTTATTATAGTTTACATCAAGTCTGAACCAAAATATATAAGGGACAGTGAACAAACAGGAGAAAACCGAGCTCTGTCCTAATTTGAACATAGTACCAATAAAGAGTTTTTGGTGAGTCTCTTTTTTGAAAAGCTTTGGCTCCAGAAGCGACAGTGGAAGCCGAGTTTAAAGTAGTTACTTGGTGTGGCGTCTGCTATCTCAGACTGTATGAATGAATGAATGAATAAATATTTGTGGGGTACATACTATATAGCACTGCGACCTATAGATTTATTGTGCCCCCATTAGGAGCTGGATGAGGATTCTCAATATTAAAGCTCTTCTTCCAATTTTTTGATTTATTTGCCTCCTCTTCTTTTTTGATTTTGTTTTTGATAACATTTTCTCCTAAGCCACAATAGGGCTCAGGTTCCGTCTCAGAGGGTAATTTAGTGCCCTCTGCTTTCTCAGTCAGCCTTTTTTGCATTGTATTGTATAGGTTTCGAGAATTCTTTAGATCATCGTTTCAAAAATCTAAAGTGTGGAATTGAATCATTTAGAAGTACATATTAGGCGTGTTCTTTTGGGCTGCAGCATCTACTGCCAAGTTCTTCTGGCTGCTTTCAACTACTTCTACTCTATGGTCAAAGCAGTTCAAAACACTTCAATAATGTAGTAACGAAATTAATCCACGCAAGAAAGCCACACCTTCAGTAGAAGAAATTACATAGTAAATTATTGTTGTTGATGTTTTCAATAATTTAAAATAAAATACAAATACAAACAACAAAACTTTCGTCTTCATTGAGGTTAGATTTTTCGTTTGGCAAAAATTAAAGCGTTCCATTCATCATCTACTGCGAAGTACTAAAAAGTACTTTGCAAGGCCCAAAGGAACACACCTATTATTATATCGATGATATGTATGGAAATACAATAAATATGATGAAGATAAATAAATTAATTTGCATTTGGCAATGTTTTTGGATCCAATCTAATTTTTGAAGCATCAAACTAAGAAAATGTCAAGATCTAGTTGAAAAAGAGTAGAATTATGTGTCGAAAAAATGGTCTTAAAAAACTCTGAATCGTCAGCATAGAGTGAGTTTTGTGAATGTTTGATAATTTTGAAAAACATCTTTAATCATAAAAAAGAGGTCCAAAGTGACAGCCTTTTGGGTTCCCTATAAAAGGTAGCTTAAAAGGACCTGGAATGAACATTGTGCAGTACCGAATTTCTAAGTGAGAGGAAATGCATTAAAAAAAATACGAAGTTAGAAAGATTTTGAAAGGTAGGTTCATAGTCCTAAGATAAAATGTTGCCTTACTAAAATCATTTGACATAACATTGATATTCTTTCAGTTTTCTAAATTTAAGCGGCTTTTGGATACAATTACAATAGGTTTAACAGCTGCATAGTCTTACATTATTAGAGAAGGTCATTTTGTATAGGCGACATGAGAGAATTACAATTGACACTTAAAATTTCATACAAAATATTAAAGATTTTATAGAATTATATGAAAGTGTTTTTTTTTTATAGGACATTAGTTTTTAAAATCGCTGTTTCGATATTTTTTGTGTATTGTGGTTATATGAAAGAGATTTTCTTTATAGCAAAATAGTTTATTCTCATTGAGATACAGAGATAAATTGGTGATTTTCAAGAGGGTAAGAGCAAAGAGTGAACCATTTTCTTAGAAATATTACAGGAAAACCATCGGGACGACGAAAAAATTCATCACAAAGTTTATTTATCTTCGATTGGTTGTGACACTAGTCAAAGGTATTAGGTAAAAACGGAGTAAGGCTGCGAATTCAGTAGTAATAGAGGCTGATTAAGTATAAGTGTTAAAAACTATAATAAATTTTTGATAGACTTCGGCAAATCCGATTTTATTTCTTTTATAGCCCTTGGCCCTTTTTAATCTTCCCATAATATATTTATATTTTTCCATGAGAGATCGCAATCTTAGAATGAAAGTGACGTAACTAAAAAATTCGGCATATTTTTACAACCTGGTTTTAGAGTTCATTTCGCTTTTTAAGTTGAAATTATTGAAAAATCAGAAGTTACAGAAATTTTGAGTTAGGTCACTTTCATTCTAAGGGTGCAATAATATGACTTAAAAAAATAGAATTGAATTTTTCAGCCCTGAGTGCGCTCGAAAAATTCTATGAGTCCACCGCCCTGCAAAGGCTAAATAAACAAGGACCAAACAAATCAGGAAGGGCTTGCAATTGGAATAGAACCTCCTGTAAACTATAAAGACTGAGGTGACTGCAGAAGTTTGTTGGTTAAGGTCCAATTCCACTCCGGATTATAGTAACGTAGCGTGAAGTAACGTAATATTAGGTAACATAACGTAATGTAAGCTTAAGGTAAGGTTAAACGTAAACTAGTTAAACTAATTTGAAAGCCGTGAACCACAAACAATTACTTGTAAAAGCATCAATTGAGTAATTTTGTATAAAGTTCAAAATAAAACATAACGTAAACAAAATGCCAATTTAAGTAAGGTGCCTCAACAACAATGATATTTGAATAATACGACAATAATTTTCTCTTCAACTCGTTATATAATTTTACTGAAAGGTTCTAGTACTTATACGTTTACCTGGCAAGTACATGCTAACCTAAATCAACAAATATTCGCCTTCCAATATGATAATATCATCAAAGTCATTTCAAATGAACCCAATCATCCATTTTAAATGTCCTGTATTATTGAAATAGCACATCAATTTGATATCTAAATTGACAACCACAAGCTATGTCATTAGAAGCCATGAATGTCGTCCGCTTGTTTCCTCCCGCTCGTCCAACCCACACTCGCATATACCACACTCCTTTTTGGGTTGGTCTCTTTCTCACTCTATAAATGACATGTTTCGTATATTTACAAGCATTCTAAACAACAAACAATATTTATTATCCTTGTACTAGACAACATACCTATGTATATGCACATACAAAACTATACAAGTTTCAATACCCTAGTGTATCGCTTACAAGCACCGCCGCGCCGTTCCTTATAGGAGCATCATCTCTTAGCTATACTTCAAGATGAAGACGACGACAACGACAACGATGACGATGTCAACAATCCACTAGCTAGCTATACCTATACGTTCAACCCAACCAAGCAAAAGCAATCCCTCACGATACATAATAGTAAAGTCAGAAAACGGATGAAGGTAACAAAACGACACAAGGACAAGAGAGGACGACAACGAACGGAGACGATGATACGATGAAGATGACGACTACAAGTAGTGTACTACACTATACGATAACACTACTATATACTTGAGGCTGTCATCTATCTCTCTCCGGGCATCCTGTCGCCTGTCGCTGTTATATGTTCGGTGTGCTATACTATTTCAAGTGGGTTGCATTATTAAATGATCTCTCTGTATATCTTATCCTTGAAGTACGCCTTCACTATGTAGGTAGATACCTTCCGCCCCTCCTTAATCAATATGGCAATGCGGCTGTCAAAGATGAAGTTATAATACTTCTCAAAGATGACTTATTTGTAAGAGAAAACTAACCAGTGATTTTGTGGATTTTTGGTAAGACGAGTGATTTTGAGTCAGATTTTAGATGGTTTTTGTGTGAAAAAAAAGATTTTTAAATCATATACACAATACACATGCATCCACCAGCTTACTTTGAAAAATATATCATCATTCATCAGTATATGGCTATACTATAGAACCCTTTTGAAGTTAATAAAACACTTTTCTTTCTGTTAAAGTATTTAACTTGTATAGGTACAAAACATGGGTATGAAGTCTTGAATGGCTTCTGGAACTTCTAACTTTACTTGATAGAACTATTTATGAAAAAAAAAAATCTTTGAAACAAATTGAATGAATAAGTGAATTCTTTCAATTAATTTTAATTTTGCAAAACAATATTTCTAAATTCTAAAAATAATGCCATGATGAACTGAGCGAAGCTATGTATACCTGTCTTGTGTTTATTTTCACCAAATTCTATCAAATAGGTTAGAGTAATAGGATCTTTTATGTCGAAAAAATGTAAATATTATATTATACATAATTGAAGGCCTGTCACGAACGAACTAGTTCAAAAAGCAGCTCCTGCAAAAGAACTAGGCAACTAGTTCATCATATCATAGTTCAATTAGTTCAGTAGTTCAATTCAATAACGAACTAAAGAGCACATGTAAAATTCTTATCAAAAATCAACCAACAAAAAAAGAGCAAAGAGCCAACGATGAACGAACTATAACGAACAATGCAGAATGTCTCATTTTTATTAACATGTGTTTGCTATCGTATGTATCTGGTTGCCTGTATAGCTGCTCTACTCTACGCCACGGCCCACGCAAAACAAACGAACTAAAGAGCTGAAGAGCTTACTAACTAAAGAACTGCATGAACTAGATGAACTAAAGAACTAAATTATGAACTAGGTAGATCAGTATAGTTCTCTTATGAATTAAAATAAAAAAAAATTCGTATTTTTCAGAGGTTTTTTAATCCATCATCATCGTTGATCGGAGCCATCCTTCGATGGAATTTGACAGTTGACAGAATATGACAGCTTGACAGATACTTCATATTTTTTTATATAAAAGAATAGTTTCAAAATGGGTGGGTTCAATAAAAATAGCTTAACAACTGAATTTTCAGATTTCTAAATTTATATCGTTGAACGCCATAAAAATCTGAAATTTCAGTCGAAAGTCATTGTGTCAAATTCCTGCATTTACCTAAAGGATTTACATTGAAGCGAAATAAAATAGAACTTTAATTACATTTGTAAATTAAACATTGAGAGTGAGTAGTTGTGAGGATGAAAATATATGTAACTAAATCAGCAACAGGTTTCATTACCTTCATTAAAAGTCTTTTTATTGATATGTATGACTTACAAAAACATAGAAAAACTTTCCAAACATCAATTAAAAAAATTGTTGATTTAAAAATTCACTAAACAATAAACAAAAAGTTCGTTCATTTAAATAAGTATTAAATTTTCATGACAAAAACTAAAAAAATCAACCACCAACAAAACGAAAATTATAAAGTTCAGCTTTTATGTGTGCTTTTGGCACTTCCCCCACCACAAACAACTTTCATCTGAATTTTCAGATGAGAATTTCTTGTCTGAAAATTCAGATGAAACGTAACTAAAAGTCATCTAACTTTTTATGACAGCTCCCAATGAGATTACATCTCAAAGTTTGTGAAGGCTTTACAATTACAAGACTTAAGTTTTTAAGTTGTAGATTGTAACTAAATGAAGGAAAAGAGCGAACTTATAGTTCTGAAATACTTTTGAATTGAACTGAAGTGAGCTAAAACGCACCAGCCTAATTGATTTTGATTAAACTTAGTTAAATTATGTACCTAATTCTAATTAAAATAATAAATAAAAAGGGATATACGAGATTTATGTACTGTGTCAGGTGAATGGTTGCTATCGGTGATTGACTTTGAAGTAATTGAGGAACATTTTTCTTTTCACCTTCCAATTTCAGTGAAAATATCGTCGTAGTTCTATAATTCCATTTTTTCGAAACTGAGATACCTCTTCTAAATACGCTATAGTCGGTGCCGAACCTGGGTAATTTTTCCGCCCTAGGCAAATTGTTATTTTTTCGCTTCAAATGAAAAAATGAAGATAACGACAACATTAATATTTACGAAAAATATATTTTAATTATAAAAAGAAAAGAAAATTTTTTGTTTTTATTTTTATTAATTTTATTTGAAATTAAAAAAAAAAAAAAAAAAAAAAGTATTTCGCCCGAGGATGGAGTAAATACTCCGAAACGCGTCGCAAATCCAATTTATAAAAATAAAGTTTTGAAAGTAAAGTTTTAAGTAAAATTAATAAAAATAAAAACACACACAATTTTCATTTATATTATTAAATAATATTTTTCATAATATATAGGTAACACAACTTGAAGACAAAAAAGCCAAAAAAATATATTTATTATTTACATAGGATTTTATATAATAACAATTTTCGACGAAAAACATGTTCACAAAATTTGATAGCTATAAAACGCTGCTCTGCGAGATTTCATTTTTGTAAATCTTGCAGCGATTTCATCTTCTTCAATGCGATTAAACATGTCTTTTATAATTGAAATAGTTGCAAGATCGTTTAGGATAGGTTTTTATATGCTTACCTAAGCTGTTAATATTGCTTTAAGTTGTTCGCTGTCTACTGGAAATCCGAAATTCTGTCGTAGAAATTATTGATACTTCGCAAAGCGTTCATCTAGAGAAAATAGCGTACCTAATATTGAAAAAATAAAACATCCTTAAATTTCAATTTTGGATCGATTGTTTCAAGAGACGGTTCAGATTGATATAATGACGGCTAAAACGGCTCACTGACTCAGACACAATGAAATCCTCTTGAATGTTCATATTCGTAGCAATGTCTACATGCGTTCTCGTATAATGTTTCAAACAAAGACTTCTTAGAACGGTTAATCTGAAAGTTCATCAATTTTGATTGAAACATTTCCGAAAGCATATTTATTTGCATAAAATTTAATTCTTTAATTACTTTTGACAACACAAGCTTGAGTTTGTGTATGCGTTTACCAAGTTGAGTTGCTTAATTCTGAACTTTCTGTAATTTCAATGAAAGAATCATTAAATTTCTGATAAGTTTTCTGTGAAACACGATGTCGCTTTTGCTCTGCTTGACCACCGGATATCCGATAAGTTTTTTAAAGAAATTCGGTCAGAATATTCAGCATGTTTTTGAAGAATGACCCAGCGCTTAGGATAACAACGAATAATGAAAAAAGTACATGGAAGTAGTTATTAAAGCAGATCAATATGTTACCCTTTCTTCGATTTGAAATTATTGTACTGTTTTTGCCGCCTTAGTCAAGTGCCGCCCTAGGCAATTGCCTGTTATGCCTACAGGCAGGTTCGGCACCGGCTATAGTTAATCAAATATCAAAATTTAAGTTCTATAAAAGGTTTCTAGTTCTTATGTTGCTTTAACTCTAAATACAAAATTCATCAACCTTAAGATATTTCAAGAATTGTTTTCAATAAAAAATCAATAAAAAATGTAAATGTTTCAAAATTTAAAAAATTAATTAAGGGAGTTTTCATAGAACGACGACGGACTATGTTTTTCAAATTACGACTGAGGGTTATAATTTTCAAATAGTTTTGTAAAGCTTAAGTGGATTGAGAAGAAAGCTCCTCTTTTCAAATCTCTTTTAAATTACAACTTAAATTTTCTTCCTCCTCAAAGAACAAATCTTATTGATCAAATTTCTGCAAGTATAGCGGAAACTATCTAATTTTCAGCAACTTTTACTGTAAACAAAAACAGAGTTCTTACCGGATTCACGTTCCTGCAGAGTTTCACCGATGCAAGAAATAACCTTCAATCCTTCGGCGAGGGCATGAGAAACCTTCTTTCCGATGAGGTCGTCAGTTTCGCCACAGATTTCACGGCGTTCCAAATGACCCACGTTGACCCAATTGGCGCCAACATCCTTCAACATATAGCTGGGGCTACTTCTCCAGTAAATGCACCCTTTACAACTTTGTACGAGTTTTATCCAGCAACTCCAATGGTAGCTGGGAGAAATTTACGCACGTAGGAAATGTACACAGCAGGGCAGCCGATGACCACCTCAGTGTTGGGGTCAAGTAGACCGGCAACCAGAGTCTTGACGATACTGGCGATTTCAGCCTTGTTTCCGTTCATCTTCCAGTTACCACCGACATAGAATTTACGATTTTGAATTTGCAGATGAGTTTTTGCCTTACGCTGATGAAATGCATGATAAGGATTGCCACAGCTCACGAAAAAAATGGATTGTTTATTTAAAAAATGTTAAGTCTAAAAACGCAATCTTGTTTAAAAATGTATACATCCGTATAAATAAAGAATACAAAGTCCTCTTTTCTACCAAAAGACCTCGTTTACTCAAAAATATGGCTCTCAAATTAGCTGCAACAATCCAAATCAATAATAACGTGCGGGAACTTGTTGGTCGTTTTCGAGCCAATAGTAGTAATAAATCGCTCCAAGTGGATTTATGAGCTCAGAAATTTAAAATATTGCTATCAGCGGATGAAAATGTTCATACTTTTATCTATGCGTGTCCAGATACGATCGTGCATGAACTGGATAGTGGATACTGCAGAGTCCTTAAATAAATTGGAAACAGTGCTGTTAAATATAAAAATAATAAAGCACCGGGAATAGATGGTATTCCTATTGATTTTTATAAAAATTCTACCGCACAGTTCAAAAACTATATGAAGTCGAATTTTTCAATTGGATTTATAATGAAACTTGTGTCCCTAGCAGCTTTAATAAAGCAATATTTTTTGCTATTTTCAAGAAATGTGACGTGCTAGTCTTCCAGAAAATTACCGAGGTATATCTATTCTCAATTCAATTAGAAAAGTCTTTGCTTCAATTTTTCAACTGATCGAGAATTGCAATCAACTGAGCATTTTTCAAGCGGGATTTCGTTATGGGTTTTTTTTTTTTGGACCACATTTTTGCATTTTTTACAATCGGAAAAAAATTATATTGAAAAAAATAAAAACAAATTATTGCTGTTTTGTCGATTTCAAACTAGCTTTGATACTATTAACAGACAATCTTTGATTTTTAAGTTGGCATAGCCCTTGGTGTTTCTCGTAAGTTTTTGCTTATCTATATTTTAATTTTCTTACTTTGACAAGTGCAGTTATGTAGGATGGGACAAATTGTCAGAATGTCAGAATGGCTCGAAACGTATAATCAAGAGTTCCACAGGGATGCATTCTCAGTCCGATTTTATTTGCTCTATTTATTGATGCGGTTTGTGATACTTTACGGGGTGGTGTAATTTTTGCAGATACGGCCCTTTTTAAATTTTTGCTATATGATGTGACAACTTTGTGCTGCTAACGGATAGTCCATTCCCATTACAAATTCAAATAAACAGATTTCAGGAATATTTTGAAATGACGTGGGGCCTGCAAATCAATTTACGAAAAATTAAAATTATGGTCTTTGAACGAAGATGACGAAAAAGACTGCCCGAATAAAGTTGACATCTTAACCGTGAGCGAATTGGAGTTGTAAGCCCGTTTAAATACCTAGGAGAACTATTATCTGCGAACTTAGTTTTGGAATACATGCGAGGGAGAAAAGAAATGAGGCCAAGCTGACCTTAAACATGATGTGGTCATTTTTTTTAATAACCAGCACGTTGATATCGCATAAAAAATACCGAGTATTCAACGCCACAGTTGACACGTGCATGTGTTATGGTGGGTGCCGTGTCATAAGGCCATGCGTCATAAGGCCATATTAAGAAATATGGCCTTATGACGCTTTTACAAAGTGACATAAGGCCATATTCCAACTTATGGCCTTTTGACTCATTAATAAAAAGACATAGGGCCATATG
Source organism: Epistrophe grossulariae (assembly GCA_929447395.1). Lineage (NCBI taxonomy): Eukaryota > Metazoa > Arthropoda > Insecta > Diptera > Syrphidae > Epistrophe > Epistrophe grossulariae. The sequence continues at coordinate 22,077,390 of OV839566.1, read as the reverse complement.
GCCTTATGCCACTTTCAACTGTCTTTCCTTGTTTGATAAATAAACCTGGCCAAATGTTTTTGTCCAACACTTTAATTGTAATTCAGTTACGGCGTATAAACAGTGAGGTATGTATGGGCGGGCATGCTGCCCCCCTGCAACCCCCCTGCTTGGGCACACTATAGGATTTGGGGTAGGTGCGAGGTTGGGTGTATGCAGTTTCTTTTGCATTTAAAGATTCTGGATTAAAAAACAAATCATATTTTTTCACTTAACGCAAGTATTATGAGGCCAAATTTAGATATGGCTTTAAGTCGCAAAAAAAATATGGCATTATGACACCTTGGTAAAGTGTCAATAGGCCATATGTTTCAGTATGCCTTAAGACACATTTCGAATGCGTCATAAGGCCATATTTCTCAATATGGCCTTATGACACGGCACCGTTATGGTGTATAGGTTTTGGGTTGACGCAAATCGAGGAATTCGAATAGATTCGAAGGTATTTTTTTTAAAAGACTATTTCTGTTACCAAATACTTCACCTGCTATATTCAGATGGAATCCAGTATTCTATCAATTTTCATTCAAAATTTTAAGCCCCACAAAGATTATTTAATTAAAAAAAAAAAAAAAAGAGAAAATGGTATTCACAAATCATTCATGCTTAGACTTCAACAAACAAATGCAACGCCCTTTAAGGAACTGAATCAGCTGGTTGTTGCGTCACGTGCTCATGACGTAAATATATCACTTAGTGAAAATAATTTAGACAATTGTAAAAATATTTTTGCTGATCTAATTGCGAAAACTGATGAAAAATATTACATTACGTAATATATTAACGTAACGTAATACAATGTTATGTAACGTAATATAAAGTAATGTAACTATAATAACTATTAAAACCTAGTACGACTAAGAAATATTTAAGGTCAAAACGTAATATAATGTTACGGTAGCTTAACATAACGTAACTCACTGCTCACAAATATAACTTGAACATGCCTAAATTTGACAAATGAAAGTTGAGCACAACTAAACATCAAAATAAAATTCATGTCTTGATCGTAACAACTTGATCTTATGTACGATCCCACTATAGGGTTTTAAAGTCTGAATATTGTAAACCTATTTATTTGATTTTAAAAGAAATTAATAATTTTACGGGAGCCTTTTTTTACGCCACACTCCAAACTGAAAATTTGTAAGAACATAATTAGATATACATTGATTAAACAACTTTTGAATTTGTTTTGAAATCAACAAAGGTAGGTACATTATTTATAATTTATCAAAAAAATCTTAATTTGAGGAAAACCTTTTAAAATTAGTAGAAGCAGTTTTTTTATTTTTGTTTTATAAAATCGTTCATCTAACGATTTTTTTTTCTAAAAAAATCCACTAACTGCTAAACTGCAAAAATTCACCTTGTTCTCAAGTTCTCATAAAAGAATTATTATTAAAAAGCCTTTAGCATAGCAACTAGCAAGTGATGAGAAGGGTGGCTAATTGTATTTGGTTTTTGCTCTGCAATGCCAGGACTGCTATATAGAGAAAGGTGGACGGATTATTTTCTATATATATACAGAGTGGGTCATGAACTACTGAATGAATTTTAAACAAAGAGAGAGAATACCTACTTCATTCATATTCTCGTCATCATTATATAGTCATTGTCGTTGTCTCACTCACACCTGCAACTGTGAGGCTTGAGGTATCAGCACCAGCAGTAGAAACAACACTCAGCAATATATATATAGGGAAACAGCAATTTAAAACAATAAAATTTAAGACTCGTTTCGGTGTGCTCAGCTTTTGTTAAGGACAGGAGGACTCATAGGACTTCTGCTGCTGCTGCTACTGCCGTGTGGTGTGTTTGCTCCATTGCCAAACAGGTCACGTACAGGGGTGAAGTTGTTGTCCGCTTTGCTGCCTGCCGCCCTTTTGCTGAGTTACTGAGTATAAGTGAGTGAGTGAGTGAGTGAGTGGTAGACCTTAACTATTGTTGGCCTGGATTTCTTATACGTTATACAGTTTAACTTGGTAGACGACGACGACGACGACGACGACGACGTTGTCGGTGTTTGAGAAAAAGGACATGATGTGATGGTTTGGGGAGCTAATCTTTTGTGTGTTATTGGCATGTTTGGTTCTTGCAACTGTTTGCCACCAGTAAAAGGGAGTGCTGCAGGTGCTTGCAGTTTATTTTTTTTTTTATTTCACTATAGAAATTCTTAAATGTGTTATATACCATTTTCAAGTTGTTAATTGGGTGAAGTGGATGCCGGAAAAAGGAAATGGAGAATACTTGTAGTAAGCATAATGTTCTGATGTATATCACTATATGTATTATGTGAGTTCACCAAGAAAGAGTTATTCCATTAGACGGAGGAAAATCTTAAAAATGATTTTCATATATGCAGTTATAGGAATTGGTCATACAATATTTACTTTGAATTTTTTTTTCAAATCTGCACATGAAAGTTATAATTTTTTATAAACTTACAATATTGCATATGATTAAGGTACTGCAATTTACATTCAAATAACTAATTAAATATATACATATTTGTTTTATTGTTTAATATTTAAAATCGTGACAAACTTTTCACTTAAAACATCAGAAAGGATTAGTGTTTGATTTTTAAAAATACAAAAAAAAGCTATTGCTTTTAAATTACTGAAACTAGCTGACTTTTTATGAGATGATATGAGTTATGGTATGGTTCAGATGCCCGAGTAGCACAGAATTCGATTTATAACAAGAATTTGTTATACTTGTGTTTTGTTGAAGTAATCTGCAACATTATTTGTTGTAACTCAGTTTCTCAATTGTTTATCGAAAAACAGATGTAACTTTGTGAATTAAAATGCTACAAATCGGTTTCGCAAAGGTTTGAACTTGTTTTCAAAAAACTGATGTTGTTATTAAAAGGTTATAAGAAAGTCAAACATTTGAAAGTTGATAAAAAGTTATTATTACATCTATTTAATTTCTGTTTCGTCATCTTCTAACGTAAATATTAAAATAACTTTCTTGCAACAATCTATAAAAACATTTGGGTAACTTTAATATAACTTACAATTAAGAAGGGGGAAACAAATAACAATAACATTTTTGTAACGTTTTTACTCTTAAAATGTTTATTTTAACAGAATTTCTATGAACAAGTTTATACAATATATATATAACAATAAGTTATTCGGTGTTGTCTATTCACAATACGAACAAAATTATGTATATTATAATGAAATACATCATTCCTTGAATAGCACATGGTTTTTTTTCAAAGAAGTTTGCATAAATCTTCACCATTTTTTTTTTAATTACATTTCAAACATCTTGTTACTATTAACATCAAAACAAAGATGGAACTCTAAATGTATTTTGTTATGTTGTCGTTTTGTTATATTTGGCACAACACGAATGCAACAAACAAATTGTTAAAATAAACATCGTTTAAACTAAGTTGAAACATAACTGCTTGTATTTTTTATGGTTGGAGACTTTGTTATATTTTGGACATTAAAACAAATAGGTTACCAAAGTACTAGAATTGACAAAAAAACATTACATTTGGTTTGTATTTAAAACAAAACTTCAACATTTCTTCAGATTCAAGTGATGTTGAAATTGAGTTTCTAGAACTAATAACGTTGCAATTACGTTTTACGTTGATCTTTTGGGTATCAAAGTTGTAATAAGTTATAACGATATTTTATAACTGTTAATGGTATATTTATTTAAATTATTGCTTGGACATGAAAAGAGTTACTATACATGGCAGAGTTGCCGCTGGATTGAAAAATTGTGCCAAGTCAGATTAAACAATCCGTAGATTTTAAGATGATCATAATAAACATAACGAAAATAAATATAAAAAATTATATTGCATGTCTTGTCATATAGAACACATTTTGACCTTTCATGATTATTTCGTTCCAAATGTCAAGAGGCTGCCTAGAAATCGTGATTTTATGAAGCATTAAGAAAAAGGCAAACGAAATTATGTTTTTAATTTAATCGAAGCCATTTACAAAAACAACCCCCTAAAAGAAATTTATTTTCTAGAATTTGACATTTAATGGGGTTTCGAATAAAGAGAAAATTGATATTTTGACATTTAACATAATTTCTGTTATAAAATTTGTGTTTTAAAAAATAAACAAAAAGTGAACTGCGGCAACTCTGGCGGACAAAGACTAAAGTTAAATGCAAGATTTTGCTTCATTTTTTCCCGCCAGAACAAAAATGATGGTTTCTTTAACATTAGAATTCTAGTTTCAGTAACGAAGATTAGAAAATATTAAAAAAAACTACATTTTTCTGTTGTATAAACAGTGTAAATTGGTTAAAATAAGGATTTTATAGCCTTAAGTTTCTACTTTGTTGTATCTTTGGTGTAATAACATGTAAGTTTTAAATTTAAGAGACAATGTTTTATTGAGATTTTCGGCAACAAGCGCCATATTGTTCACAATTTATTGCTTTTTATTAGAATTTCATCTTAAATGCGAAATTTTTAAACTAATTTTTCCAGTTGGTATCACTATTTCCATAGCAAATTTCAATGGAAATCGCTGAAATATTCGTTTCGCAATGTAAATCACAAATATTTTTGCAACTTGAATGCCTAAATACAAACATGAATATTTTTTTACTGTTCAAATTTTCGGCCAAGTAAAACCTCATTCTTTATGATAAAAATGGCATTTGTATTAGATTTTCCGTTCATAAATAACTAAAAATCGCATTTTAAATCACAATATTAGAAGTTTTCATTTTTTTTCAACACTTTCAAGTTTATCTTTTTTACAACATCTCAAAGTTATTATACATATTAAAAGAATTTGATTAATAACTTTTCAGAAACTTTTACAATGTTTTCAGAAACATTATTTATCATTATATTATAACATATAAGAGAACAGAAAAAGTTAAAGTAATAGTAATAGAACATTTCTGCAATATTAGTAAAGCTCATCTTCGAGTTCAATTAAAGTTTCACAATTGTAAGATTAAGTTACATGTAACATTTCATAGTTCAAATAATTTTTATAAAACTGAGAAACGACAGAATTTAACTTCTATAAAACCCAATTACAACAAGTTTGTTGTAAATGAGAGGGGAAATGCGGCTATTTGGGTTACACAATTGTACTAGAAAATGTTTCTGAAATAAATGGACAACAACTTGATTGTTTTACTGTTGTTATATCTACCAAATGAAAACCCGTCTGTGCTACTCGGGTGGTATACATTTTTTTTGGATTTCCCATAAATGAGGTGCCCAAAATTGCTAATGACCTTGAAAAAGCTTGGATTACAAATTTTCCAAGCCTGACCAATTTTTTAAAATAGCTGACCTTTTATAACCAATGACCTACTGACCGTTTAGGTTGCATATTTTTTTTATATAAGGTGCTAAGATCCCAGAGCCACATTTATTAAAAATACAATACAAAAAATAGTACGTATACGCCCGAGTGAACCTTCTCATCACCAACGGATATTAAGAGCATGATTTAGGCTGATTATAAAGAAAATCTTAAGGAAATATATTTATTTTTACACATTGTTTGTTACAGTTTCACCATCGTTATTAAAAAAAAAAGAAAAAAGTAAAATTGCATCAGAACAAAAACATATAAATGTTAAAAAGTAGGTAATCCAAGTTCTTCTATACCTGTATAATGCCTACGTAGAAGAACTCATTACCCAATTGGTTCATCCAAAACATAACCTTGAATTCGTCGGTGTATATGTTGATAACATTTATATAGTTGCTTCAGGAGAACCTACAAAGGTTAACCAGATTTTGCAATCAGTGGATACCACAATTTTTTAATGGACTCAACAAACTGGAGCAATTGTTCCTCCTTATAAAATAGAGGCACTTCATCTATGTAGGAAAAAGAAATGTTCACCAAATCCACTTATGCTACGCAACACAGCAATACCACTCAAAAAACAAATTAAAATTTTAGGAATAACTTTTAGTGGCAAACATAAATGGGATCTTCATATTAAAAATATCATTGGTCAGTTAAGAAATCGTAATAATGCTCTTAAGATGATATGTTCACGTCGAAAAGGACTCTACTTAGAAACAGCTCTCAAAATAACAAAAACTTTAGTTGAAGGCACTCTCCAGCATGGTTTTACTATCTATATGTGGACATCTAAGTAAAACTTGGCAGATATCGACGTGGCTATTAACCAATGCTACCGAACAGCTACAGGAGCACTAAAAACAACACCAGTGGAGGCTCTAAGAATGGAGTCAGGCTACAAATCTATACACAGGATAGGACAAAAAAGAGCTATAAACCTTATTAGCAAAGCAATTTCTGACCTCTCCCATCCATTTTACGCAGCTGCTTCGCAAGATAGTCTGAATAGGAAGAAACAAAATAGACAAAATTCAATCTCCTCCCTAAGTAAAATTATTTATCTACTGACATCCCATGGCTGCGTTAAAACTTTAATACTTACTGACAGCTTAAGCATCCTACAAGGAATTAAAAATTCTAATAATAATTGCAGTACGCTTAACTACATCCGCAGCATCATACAATTATGGCAACATTTTTTTAGCATGGATACCAGGTCATGCAGGTATCAAAGGCAATGACCTTGCAGACACTGCAGCTAAGGAAGCAACGCGTTACCCTTTCATAAAAGAATTGCCAAGTATCCCACTACTGATACGAAGAATATTCATTTCTAATGAAAACGAAGAACTGAGAGATTCTTGGTTACATGAACAAAACTTCCTTCGAAAACATCAGACAACACATATCAGGACTCCATATATGAAAACCCTAACAAGAGAAGAATGTATTGCACTTTTCCGTATCAGGGTAGGTAAAACAATCTTCACAAGCCAACACTACTTTACCAAAGAATCCCCAGAATTATGTGAAAATTGTAGAGAAGTCCTTTCTATTTGGCACATATTTGCTTAATGCCCTATTTCCCACCAAATACCAACATCCTACTCAGTGGAAGAAAAACAAAAATGCTTAGCAGAATTATTAAATCCGTCCGATGTCCTAACAATCCACCGCATCAAGCAAGCTATAAACCTGTATGGTAAAATAAAAGAGATATAAACTCTACTACCACCTAAGTATTACAAAAAAAGAAAGAAAAAAAAAAAAACCTATGTATTTTATATTATATAAAATGTAAATCGACAAAAATGACATCTATGGTCCTGTTGCCCTGATGTCTTAGTTTTTAAATAATTTTATAAATTTTTATAAAAACCTTTATGTAACAAATCAGCCGTGAAAAGTAGAGAGAACTAAAAGTAGTGAGATAGTATAGAGTTATATTAAAACAACTTCAAATAATGAGACAAATTTATTATTTAATGACTAAAATTTGGCGGTTCACTGGTCAAGTTTTCAAAATGTTTTAAATTGTGAGTAGATAATAAAAAGAAAACTTACCAAGAAACCGCTAAATTTTTGTCATTAAATAATAAATTTGTATCATCATTTGGACTGTGGTTGGTCAGCCTAACAAATATTCCGAATTTGAAGTTTCAGACTTTAGCCGTTTTTAATTATGACCCATGATCCATATGGATCATCCTACGAAAATAAAACAACCTCACAGTGGCGAGAATCAGCAGCCAGTTTTTGGATCATGAAACGTGAATCCGATAAATAGCAGGTTCATGTGTTGTTGCTTTTATGAATGTTATTAGATAATCCATATAGATCAATTCTGAAAGAGATAGAGGGGGGTCGAAAATCGCCTTAGTTTGTTTATGTTAAAAGAGTGTAGTGCCAGAATTTGGCTGAGCACCACCGTGCCCTTTGATATTTTCTCATTTTATGTGCACATTTTATGCGTGTTTGTAAACAAATACAAATTCAAGCCCTGCTAATGAGAATATAGATAATTATTTATGTAATATCTACAATTTAAGAAATAATGAGAAGCCTAAAATAAATTTCCTTGCAAAACTCTGAGAGAGTTTAAATTATATCCAAATAATTGCTTTTAATCCTTCCAGAATTTTTCAAGTAGACTTTTCAACAAACTGAAAAAAATTAAAACAAATTCTCTTCAACCATTAGATATTCAACGAATCAGACGAAATACAAAGATTTTCTGTTATACGTTTTAAGCAAATAAAAAAAGTAACTCTTTGATAAACGAATTTATCAAAGAAAATCTCTTCCTTTTTTGAAAAGAAAACAAGTTGCTTCAAATTATTCAATTGAAATGGCTTGCACTTCCTTTTACTTACACAAATACAAAAAAAAAACCAACGAATGCGTACAAAATGAACAAAAACTAAAATAACCAAACAAAAAAGAAGTTAAAACAGAAAAACTTTTGTGTGATGGCTTTACTTAGAATATAGTAACAGCATTTACCATTTACCATACCATCAGGCCTATAAAATGCACTTTAGGCTTACCAAAGGGAATGTTTTCAAGGAATAAATGCGAATAAAAAAAAATCCGAATAGAGAGTAAAAAAAAAAATCCCTAAAGAGTGGCAAAATGAATGCTGAATAGAGCTGGAGATTTCTTTTATTTTTGGTATGAAAAAAAAAACGTTTTAGAAAGATTTTTGCTTTACACTTTTAAACTTTAACAGTCAAAGCAAATGCTACATTGAAGGTCATAACTACTTGTAAACTAAATATTTTTTTCAAGTTATATTTATTTTATTACATAGTTTTAATCTTTAGTTTATCCAAAACTAGAAATCGAAGGACGATGTAGTGCCCAGCAGCCAAGTTCTCTTTACTAACCCTTTTTACAGAAAAAAAAACTCAAGTGATTTTAAACCTTCCTTTAACTTCACTACCAGAAACTTCAAATTGGCAATATTTCTCAATTAAGGGCGCCTCACCAAATTTCAAATCATTGCACAGTTTTGTGTGGAATTAAGTCCATAAAGTCTGAACTTCTATCTGATTTTTATGAAACGCACAACAAATTATGAAAATAAATTTCCCCCTACTGACACGCCTACTTTTGAAAAAAGTAATACTGTGTTCTTATAAAATTATATATAAAGGGTGTTTTTTTAGACGTGTGGTTTTCAATCTCGCAATACTTTTTTCAGAGTTGGTCTTTTTGACAGCTGTCACTTGATTTATGCCATTTCATAATGAATAGATTTACTCTTGAATAACGTTTGCAAATCGTGGAAATTTATTCCCAAAATAGTGGTTCGGTTCGCGCAACGCATCGCGCGCTGCGTCCAATATTCGGTCGACATAATCGCCCAGCCATGGATCGGCTTCGCACCACGTTTACTCTAGTGGATGATGCGCATCCTCAGAGACGCCGTACAGTGCTTATCTAAGGCGCTATTGCTGCTGTGGAGCAGAGTATTGAAGAAGACCCGAATAAGTCCATCCGCCATCACGCGCAACAATTGGAGCTGGAGCTATTGGGCCTCTCGGCTAGAATTCGAGCCAACCGCGGCGGCCACTTGCCCGAAATCATTTTTAAAACATAATGGCAAACCCTTACGTCTTAAAAAACACCCTTTAGAATTTTTCCATAAAAAGTTTTTACCACACCCACTTTTTTTGACAATACATAATATATTTCTTTTTGTATTGAGTTGCAGTCCAAGCTCTATAAAATCTGAACGATCCAAGCGATTTTAATGAAATTTTCAGACAACATAATAGAAAATAAAACAAAGGATGGGAAATTATTTTCTCCAACTAAATCACCTTATTTTAAAAAAGTTTAAACAAGTTCCAATGTTGATATTCAAAAAAATTGATTTTCATCAAAAACAACAAAACACAGGAACCTAATTTTTTTTATTGAAAACTCTAACCATTATTAATATTACTACTAAGAAGAATGTCCAGTCATTTCATATGTCTCGTATGGTTCTTTTTTAAATAGAATTATTCCCTGAACTTCCAGAATAATTTTATTTATTTATTTAGCTTATTACAAGTGAATACTTTGCCAATATAAATTACTAAAAAGATACAAAAATATAAGAAAAAATTAAAAAAATTAAAAATACAATATAATTAAAAAATAAGTTTAAACGAGAAAAAAAAATAAGTAATCAAGTTTTAGAGGGATTAGGGGGAGGAGGTGTATAGAATTCTTAACAAAACTGAATGTGAAATATTCTAGTAAATGAGCATTTTATGTTAGGCCTTGAGCTGTGTTAACTTGGCCCCAAAAAGTGTCCGATTTTTTAAATTTTTGTTTGTAAAAGATGACCAATTCAATTACCATTTTTGACCACCCAGTTATGGAATTAATCGATTTTGTAAAATGGGGGTCAAAAGAACGCCGCCCCCAAAAAATCGATTTTTTCAAATTTGATTTATACATTCCATTGGTCTATTGTTAACTGACCACCATTTACCATTTTTTGACCACCCACACAAATTTGAAAAAAAAAAATTATACATACATATTTGTTTTTCAGTTTTTCTCCTAAAAAATATTTTTTTTCGAATTTTGAAAGATGACCATTATGAAAAACACTATTATCTCAAATGACCATCCTTTACAATTGTTCTAACTCATAATTTTTTTTTTTTTTATTCGAAAAAAAAAAATTTGTTTTTGATGAGTTAAAAAATGTTTAAAGGATTGGTCAATTGAGATACATATTTGTGTTTTTCAAAATTCGGAAAAAAAATATTTTTTTAGGAGAAAAAGTCACTGAAAAGTTCTAAATCTAAATAATTTAAAAACGACCCTTTTCGGAAGCAAAAAATGTAAAATTAAATTATTGAATTTTTTAGAGTGTTTTTAATATATCAACATTGTATGCATCTTTCAGCGGAATTTGAAAGTTAGCTTGACTCAATTTAATATTTTAAATTCGTGTGAACATCAACGCTAAAAATGGTTGATTTTCTATCTTCTGAACTCGGCGTCAACGCTCAAAGTGTTCGATTCTGGGCGAGTCGTGTGATCGTCATATGTTGTTTAACATGTCAATGCGTTGACACCAAATGATAATAAACGCGTTGACACAAGTCACACGTCAACGCATTTTGGGACAACATTGAACGACTGGTGTCACTCTTGTGACTGTCAACATTTCATGCATTGTCACTTGACACAGTCTACGTTGATAGTATATTATTTAAGATATTTTTGGTAACGTCAAGGAATCAACGCATTGATCATTGACGTTGGTCGTTGGCCATCTAATCATAGATTTACTATTTTTATAACTTATATGGAGCACTTTTGTAGAATAGAATGATGAACATTTTTAAAATTAAAAAACTTTTAATACATTCTAGGGTTAAAATTGAAATTGGTTGGGGGCGTGGTATCAACCTACTTGCTCAAAACAACCCCAAATCGAAATTAAACGTGAGTTGAAAATAAAAGAAATGATTGTAGCGTTTTACTGAGGTTTATTTGTTTATGAAATGCAGACACTTTTTGAAAAGCACGAAAAATTAATTTCCAGAAAAATATTTCAGAATTTAAGTTTACTGGAATTTTTTCCTCAAACCTCCAAAGTTTTAAGAATCATTTCTGTAATTAAGAACAACAAAAAACATAAATGTTAAAAAAACAGCCAAGTTTTTCTATATAAAAATCTGTATATTCAACAACTCAGCCAAGAAAAGTAGTGAGATCTAAAAGTATGCAAAGTTCTAACATTGTCAAGTTTTCAAAACGTTTTGAATTGTGAGTAATTAAAAGAAAACTTGCCAAGTGAACCCCAAATTTTAGTCAGTAATCATTAAATAATAAATTTCTCTCATAACTTGGTGTTGTTTCAATATTACTTATCTTAAAATATTTGATATTAAACCTTCATAAAGTTAGAACTTGGCATACTTTTAGATCTCACTACTTTTCACGGCTGAGTTGTTAAATATACAGATTTTTATATAGAAGAACTTGGCTGTTTTTATAACATTTATGTTTTTTGTTGTGATCTCACTCCTTTTTGCAAAGATATTTATTTGTTGTCAGGTAATACCTCATAAGATACCTACTAATATAATTCTACATCAGAAGTGCTTTATATAATTGATAAACATTCTGAGAAAGTGGGCGGATACCACGCCCCCTGAACTGAAAACCTCAAGTATTCCATTTTTTTCTTTTTAAATTTGTTTCTTTTTATGCACTTCAAGCCCAACCACTGTACCCAATTTCGTCATTCTATACAGCAATTGGAAATGCTCCTTGATAACTATTATGAGAAAATGGGCGGATACCACGCCCCCTGAGTGGAAAACTTCAAATATAATATTTTTTCTTTGTATGCATTTTAAGCCCTATCGCTCTACCAAATTTCATCATTTTACAACAATCGGAAGTGCTCCATTTAATTGATTGCAGTTCTGAGAAAGTAGGCGGATACCACGCCCCCTGAATGGAAACCTTCAAATATTAAATTTTTTCTTTTGTATAGACTTAAAGCCCTACCGCTCTGCCAAATTTCATCATTCTACAGCAATCGGAAGTGTTCCATATAATTTATAATAAATCCGGGAAAGTGGGCGGATACCACGCCCCCTGAATGGAAAACCTCAAATTTTCGATTTTTTCCTTTGTATGCACCATAAGACCTACCGTTGTGCGAAATAACAAGATTCTGCGGTGTCGGGAAGTGCTCCATAATTTTAATGATCTGTCAGTGAGTCAGTCAGTCAGTCAGTCAGTCAGTTACGGTTTTCGCGATTTTTGACGTCTTATATCTTGGTAACCACCTAAGCTAAGGAGATGAAATTTGGTGTGGTGCTTGGCTAGGCAACCAAATATTCCGAATTTGAAGTTCCTGACTTTATTGGTACTGAAGTTAGAGGGGGGTCGAAAATCGCCTGAGTTTGTTCCTGTAAAAAGAGTGTAGTGCCAGAACTTGGCTGGGCACTACCGTGCCCTTTGATAAATCCTGTAACAAATGCTGTTTTTCTGTATTGGAAATACCAATAGCAATGTATAAAGTACAAGGTATGAAACTAAACTGGTTGTTTTTTAATCCTTATACGTTGACACCATTAAACATATAAATACCTATACCCGAGAGCAATGAGTGCTGTATATAGTGTTAAAGCACAAGCACATTTTATATAAGAAAAACAAACACATTATAACGAGATTGTCCGAGCGGAAGTGCGAAAATATAGCACCATTTTAGTTTATAAGAGTGTATTTTGCAGCACAGGATGTTATATATATGTATGTACATACATACTCGTTACTCGTCGTATATTATAGTCCTTGTGATGATGGTTTAGTTTAACACAAAGCGGCGGATCCAAAGTGCAAAGTACTATGAAACTGAAGTAACAATTTTAAGCATTAAAAGCTTAACGACCACCTTGGGTGCTATAAATTCTTGCAATTAATTTAATTTATTGTTAATTGCTGGGTAACGCATTCCTTTCTTTTCTGTTTTTTTTTTTTGTATTTCGTTTCCTCCTTCTTATAGTAGATTTTAAACGTTAAGGTGTTTCTGGTTGATAATTGCGGTGTCGATATACGAGTAGCTCGAGGTACATACCTTCCATTCTTATTTATTTTTTTTTTTTAACGTTTTTATTTTTTATTCCTCTTTATTTATTTCTTTGTTTGACCTTAATTTCAAATCAATTACGAGCACGGATTTGAAATTTATGGATTTGAACGAAAAAAATACAAAAAAAAAAATACAAAACCAGGTAAATATGGTATTTTAATGGATTTTGTGGCAATGGAATGGAATGGTGGTATATAAGTGGTAAAGCTTGCTGTGGTTTATTGTTTCTTTGCGGTCGTGTTTAATTGTTAATCTTTTAAGCAATTTAAAATACCTATATTCTCATTCCAATTTTAATTTAATTGAATTTGTATATATGTATGTATGTGAAATTGATTAGATAACAGATATAGGTATTATATGTAGATATTTGGAAAATAATTCTTTAAGAGGACTTGAAAATTCGAAAAAAAGAAAAGTTATTTCGTAAATTTGTAATTTTTGTATCAAAAATTGTGTAATTTTTTTATGAAAAATTATGTAATTTTTTTATGAAAAATTGTCGTAATAATTTTTTTTTTATTTTTTTTAATTCAACTTAATTTATTTACATATCTTTAACGAAGAATTCTTGTATAATTGGTTTCTCCAAAACTGCTAAAACGATTTGGATGCAATTTTTGAAATTTATTCTTATGAATACAAAAAAAAATTTGAATTGAGTAAAATCCACTCACTGTCACTCCCGATTTTTTTATTTCTTAGTTTCTCTGAAATGGCTCAATTTCTCGGAAAATCAATTGTCTTAAATTATGCTTGGAAGAAATTTTTAAGAATTTTTTCTTTGTTTTTCTGAAATTTCTGTTATAATTTGGATAAAATTTTCAGAGTTTACTTTGATAGATTAGCAAAAAAATTTATAAAGAAATTTTGGCAAAATCTACCTGCTCACTGCCACTGCCACTTCCAGTTTTCTTATTATTCTTCGAGTTTCTCGGAAACTGTTGAAAACGGTTCTATATGTCTCGGAAATGAGTCAATTATGATTTGGATGAAATTTTCAGAGTTTGAAAAGAATTTTTAGCAAAACGCCAACTGCCACGACCACTTTTATTAGATTCTTGTTTTTTCAGAAACGAATCTAACTATTTAGATGGTATTTTAAAAAATTTGTTCTGATAAACGAGAAAATTTTTTAAAAAATTGAGTGTAGTTTAATCCGCCTATTGTCACGCCCACTTTTTTATTTCTTGGTTTCTCGGAAATTGCTCTTACAACTTTGTGCGCAGATAATATTTTACATTCTAACTTTATCTAGATATTATGTAGGTGTCATTTTGGGTCTTTGCTTAGGGGATGCGAGAAATCGCTGAGTGGCATATAATATATTTTTACTTGTACTTTACTTGTACTATATGGGTGATTCTCTGCCAACTGTGATTTTTTAAATAAAAATTTTGCCAAAATTAAAAGTCATTGAAAATTGATTTTTTTTAATTTTATTTGTCTTTAAATAAACATGGTATTAAATCTGTAAGAGCATTTTACTACAACTTTTAAGGAACAAAAAATATCGTAAAAAGTACTAAATCTCGAAGACCATGCTGATTGCTGATACTGATTTTTTATTTTTGAATTTTTATACGTTCTAATTCTTTTTGATAATATTTTTGTTGAGTTTCTAAATTCTCTCTTACGTTTAGACGTTTTCAACTTTAAAAGCCAATGTTTTATTCAAAATTGTATGTTTTTTAGTTTTTCAAATCTGTTCTTTGAGGTTGGAGTCTTTATTTTTTTGCTAGGTTATAACTCAACATTTATTGCCCAAATTTGTTTTAATATGTTTTGTCCGAGGTACTGGTACCATTCTTAATAAAAAAATAACAAGATTTTTAGCAAAATTGCTTGAAACCATTTAATTTTAGTTCATTATAAATAAATATACCACGGTACTGACACCCACGGTACTGACATTTAGGCTTTAATATAATCTAATATGTCAAATCTTTTGAAAAAAATAAAATCCGTTATAATTTTAACTTATATGACTTAAAAAGAAATACAATATTCTAAAAATCACCCCAAATTTCATAACACGCTTGAATAACACTACCACGGTACTGACAGGTAAAAATTTTTATGACACACGATTTTAGAATAAAAACACTTCACTCTTACAGCAAAATTACGTTAGTAAAATAAATTGACTTTTGTTAACAAAAAATAAATAGTAACTCTTTCAAACGGTACCACACAAATTCCATCAAACTAAAAACAAAATGGCGGTGCAGCGGGAAAGTTTCGAATTCAAAAAATTAAATGAAATCCGGGGACACCATTCAATTATTATTATTTAGTTCGAGAGCAAATATTTTGACTTGATATTGTCAAAATTTAATCAAGCAACTATTGTACTCAAACTTCTCTGAGAACAACATTTTTATTCAACGATGTATTTTAATAGAAAATTGTAGATTTAATTGGAAAAACAAGGATGGGACATGCCACGGTACTGACATTTTGCGTATACTTTTTCAAGTCAAGGGGAAAGGGTAGCAAATTTTTAAACACCTTATACTATATGGCAAGTTATGGATTCGTACAAAAATCGAACTCGGGATTTTGATGAAAGTTGACATTACCATATGATAGCGAAGTTGAAACAAGTGGGTCTCGTAGTTCTGTCCGTCTGCCTGTCTGTCGGTCTTTTCGGCTGCAACCTATAAACGGGTCAGTCGATTTTCTTCAAAGTTGGTACCTAGCGTTTTTTGGGCATTCCTTACACACGTTTTTTTTCGGTTTTGACTTTAAGCATAACAGTACCAAAGTACGAAAGTTTGGCATTGTGAAAGTGTCAGGGCATCTTCACACATGTTAAAATATGTTCAATTATATGGAGATACATGCGGAAATACCTTTACATAATTTGTAGAAATAGAAACCTCCAAATACATATTATGTGGAGATAAATAGGTTAGGTTAGGTGAAGAGGAGTGATAGTACGGCAAGACATAGTATAATACCTCACTCGAATGTCAATGGATCCATTGTGCTCCCCAGGGAGTAGGTAACAGAGATATGAGGAAGGATTAGGAATGGAGCTTATGTATGGGATGACTCACTGAACCAACCTCAATTCTGGATGAATTTAGAGATGTTTCTCAGTGGAAAAAACGAGATATCCCCCCGATCATCGAAGAAGTGTTCTCCAAATTGTTGTCTTTCTGGTTCTAGCTAGGCTTAGGCATTTACAGAGGAACTGATAGGATCCCTCTTCCGCCTCTTCATCTTGACAACCTCTGCATAAGTCATGATGTGCTGCTACCCATTCTGCTCATGTGGGTTCCCATTGAATTGTAACCCGTTAAAATTCCAATCAAGAGGGATGAAGATAAATATGAAGATACTTTGGAGATACATGTGGAGATACATATGTTTAAATACCTCCACATACATATGTGGAGATACATACGGAGATATTTCAGCATGTAAGGTGGAACCGCAGCAACTTGATGGGTGGGACGTTTTCGGGGTCAAAAGATTTTAACTCCCTGCTTGGGTCCTCTCAACCACTCACCAAACTCCATTGTTTCGCTTATGGAACAGTTATAGCTTTCATTGAAACTAATCATTGAAAATTTTAATTTTCATTTTTCAGGCCCCAAAAAAAGCGATATCAGTGATTATTTTGATGCCAATAAAAAGCTCATGACTCGATTATTATTTCTAGTCAAAAAAATATTTCATTTTGGCCCTACCTTTCACATAAACCGATTTCAATGATCAATGATAAGGTAGTTCAATCATTGAAGTAAAGAAATTCATTTCCTGCGATAGGCTGGGCCAAAATGAAATATATTTTTAACCAGAAATAATAATTGAGTTATCAGCTTTTTATTTGCATGAAAATAATCACTGATTTCACTTTATAAGTGCCCCAAAATTAACAATTAAAATTTTCAATGATGAGTTCCAATGAAAGCTATAACTGGCCCCTTAGGTTATGTATACTTTTAAAAACAATTTTAAAAAGATTCACTTTTTATTTTTCAAAACTCTGCTCATCAATCTGAACTTCACTGGCTTCTTTTTTGCTGGGATATGGATAAATTTTAAAACTACAAAATTAATTCTACGTAAATAAATGTTTTTGTTGAAAGAAAAATCAAAAATGCTTCAACTGTCAACAAATATTTGAATTCTGTGATTTGCTCTGCTTTGTGTTTCCGAATTCCATGAGGTGAAGTTGTAAAAATATTTGGAAGAACTCAATTTCAAACGAAGGCTCAACCACTTTCCTTTCCCAAATCCTAAAAAAAAAATAAAACATTCTCCCTCAAACCACTCAAACAAAACTATAAATCGCCATTTGAACTTCTGTATAAGCTTTATAACCTCGACTGCCAATTGAAAAATAGAAGCATTTGTCGCCTAAAACTTTTATTTCCGTAGGTATATACATATGTACATATAGAAGCTCCGATATCTTTTTGTGTCCTTTTTATCTGCCAATACTGCGGTTACAAAAGGATTGAGATTTAGCGGGATTTATAGATGCTCTTTTGTGATCTGCAGAGGAAGCGCGACATGTTTAGCAAGGGCTGATTCAACAAAAAGAAAAAAAAAAGTTACAACAACAAAAACATTTCCCATTTCCTTCATACACAAAAAAAAGAAGACAATAACCCAAACTCGAATCATGAAAATTTGCACTATCCCCGAGTATGTACCTATACGTACGAAAATGGTATATAGATATGGAAAGCGATGTCCTTTTCTCTGGCTTTTGTATAAATAAACCGAAAAGTAAGAAAAATTATTTAAATCCTTTGCAAACCCATTTCCGACTGTCCAACTTGTGTGTTTGGAAGACACGTATGTATGTGTTCCGGCTTCCGGGTGTCCATTCCAGGATATATTAAATTGTATTGTGGTTTTCTTTTGCTTGGTCGAGCAGGCAGGCGGGAGGCGGTGGGCAGCGACGGTTGCCTGGCCAGATAATGTTTGTGCATAAAGATTTATGTGGTTAGTTTCGGTGAAGCAATTTACTTGGAATATGTCCGGCATTTTTGGTGACCAAAAATCTACGAGTAGTTACAGTTTTTGGCTAAAATGGCAGTGAATGGGGTGGGTCTGGGTGGCCAGCAGCGGGAGCCATGGGTGGTTATAAATATATGTTTTGCAGGGATTTACTCTTCTGATAGATGAAATTTATAACAGGCCGTATAACGTCACCGCATCATATACTACACACTTCGGCTCGTCCTAGAGAGTGAGAAAGAGATGCGAGGCAGGAAAGTCATAGCTTTAAGACTTTTCGAAATCGCTTCGAGACATAGATCTTACCAAGCTGACTTGAACCTATACAAATATACACAAACTCAAAGTGGAAAGAGTGAGTAAATTTAGATAGGAAAAAAGGGGTTAAATGTATATATGGAAATTAATTTAAAGACAAAAGGAATTCTGTTGAAAATAATTCAATTTAGATTTTAATGATCGCAAAAGATAGAGATTGGTCATGGGCGGCAAACGAAATTATATACAAAATACGAAATATTGTTTGTCAGAGTGTCGGACAAATGAAATATTATGTTGTGCACTTCCAGTTTTGTTGAAGTTCCGCACTATAGTGTTCTCGAAACCAACAATATAACCATAGGATGATGGGAAAAGTTTTGAGTGGGATTATTTCAGAAATAATTTGAAATTATTTAACGATAGAATTTATGTAAACGGATGTGACAGCGAATGGAAATAAATAATAGTTACACAACTCTTGAAGCAGCAGCACATTTAAAAGTAAGTGTTTCGAATAAGTTGCCATTTTTGTTGACATTATTTATTTTTAGGAAAATTAAATGTTATATGTATGTATATAGAGAGTGAGAGGCATGCGGAGGAAAAGCCAAAAGTTAGTCGTTAAAGTTTGGACGTTTCAATTTTTGAAAATGAAATGAATAGATATAAATATTTTTTTTTTTTAATTTTTTTATTTTGAACATCAATCTATTGTGCTGTGGCCCCACTGACCTCTGACCTGACCTGGCCATTTGGAAAAGAACTTGACATTTCCACATTTCAAGTACGCTTTTATAGATTGAATGATGGTTTTCAAATTATTTTTATTATTTAATAATTATTTGAAGTATCGTCCTATACACGAGAGTGCGTATACAAATTAAGTGCATAAAAGAAGAATTTACCTACATAAAACTATTGAAATCACTTGATTTTGTTCGCTTATTTAAATTTTTTTTTTTTTTTTTAAAGTAGCTTTAAATGTATAAAAACATTTTCTAAAGTGGATTTCGTCATACTGTACGCCTGAACGTTTGAGCTTCTGTGTGTTTGAGTGTCTGTGCGTCTGTGCCTGGACGAGTGGGCCGAATTTCTTCAAATTTGTAACCGAACATTTGTATGTGATTCCTCAGACGGAAAATTCAAATTTCTAATTTAGCTCATCTTAAACAGATTAATTATGTATATATGTAGTTGCCATACAATATGATTTCAGTTATTTTCAAATTTTCTCGATAATAGCTTTAATGATTTTGATTAAACTTCGTACCTGTGATGACAAGAATAATTATAAAAAAACTACATTTCTGGTTTTTTATCACAAAAATAGGGTTCTGACCAATGATGCTATAGATGAGATTTCAGAAATCTCACCGGATTCGAAAAAAAAATCCCTCCTGAGTGAGGACAAGTTTTTAGAAGATTGCTTTATCTATAACAACATAAATTTGCATGTCAATATGGGTTGCTTTAAAGCCAGATTTAGGAGACAAAAAAATATCTGGAGAAGGTTTTTTTTTGTAGGTAGATGCAAGGCAAGAAAGTATAGCTTGCGGGAACGGGCCGTTATTCTGTATTAGGGGCCAGTTATAGCTTTCATTGAAACTCATCATTGAAAAATTTAATTTCCTATTTTGAGACACTTTGAAAGCAAAATCAGAGAATATTTTGATGCCAATAAAAAGGTGATGACTCAATTATTAATTTTAGTCAAAAAAAATTTTCATTTTGGCCAAACCTTACAAATCAAATGAATTTCTTTATTTCAATGATTGAAATACCTTATTATTGATCATTGAAATCTTAAAAATCGTTTCATGTAAAATATTGGGCCAAAATGAAATATTTTGTTGACTGGAAATAATAATTGAGTCAAGACCATCTTATTGGCATCAAAATAACTACTGATTTTGCTTTTCAAGTGTCTCAAAATAAGAAATTAAAATTTTTTAATGATGAGTTTCAATGAAAGCTATAACAGCAAAATTCTGTATGACCAAAATTCTGTAAATGAATTGAAAATTCTGTATGATCATAATTCTGTATTTTATTATTCTGTAAATCTTTTATTCTGTATTCAAAAATCCTGTAAATATAGAATGCTCTATATCAAAATTCTGTAAATCTAGAATTCTATATATCAAAATTCTGTAAATACAAAATTCTGGAAAACTATAAATACTGTAAACAAACGAACACTTAACGGACTTACCGCGATTAATTATTACTAGTACGTCCAGCCCCCGAAACTCGAGTGCTAATAACATAATCGTCTAATTGAAAAACAACTTCTAGAAAATATATTGTAATTCACATGAAATTCTAGAAAACTTTATTTTTCGATGCATACGATTTTTGGATGTGGAAACTCCAACATTAAGTAAAAAATCCCAAGAATAATTCCATCGTTTAAAAGCAGTCTTGAGCGTGGAGAAAAACTGAGCTAGTTATTTTATATGAGCTACTTATTATTATTTCCTGTAGCACTGAACGCTGCCGGGTTGGGTTTAGCCGATCCCAGAACCACTGGTCCCAAGACCATCCCGGAAGTAATCATAAAGACCAATTAAATTTATATCGAAAATAAAACTCGTCGAATACATTGATTCGTGTATTTAATATATCTATTCGTTAAGATGGTTAGTGAATTGGAGCGATAAATATAAATAAAAAGTTATTGTTCCACGCCTCAGCTTAAACATCCCTCACACTACATCTACAAATTGAAAGCATTCTTCCTTTTTTGCTCACATTTTATTTCAATTTAAAAAAAACACCCAATGAGCGAGAGACACAATAGATTGCAGAATATTTCCATGCAAAACCAATATACCTACAACTATACATAATTTATGCTTCCTCGCATTAAATCGACCAATGGCCGAAAATCCAACACAACAGATAAAAATCCTCAGAAATAAAATTCTTCCCACAAAAATCCCTCACTCGAATTCACTAACCATCTTAACGAATATATTAAATGCACGAACCATTGCATTTAACGAAAATATAATAACTGTTGTGAACAAATACTCGGTCTTGCTCTGGCTCTTGCTATGGTTCTCGCTCTCCTCGCACTTATAATGCAATTTTACTTTATTCTTTTTTAGTCTTTATGGTAAAATTATTTAATAAATTTTTGCTTTGTGCACTTCTGTGCAAAAAAACCTTTCCATCGATATATAATTTATATACTTTCGGCTTTTGTAGACCGCGTAAATGGTACCCCAAAATTCGTGTTTGTCGTTTTATTATATTGATGATGATGATGATGATGATGATGATGATGATGATGATGATAATCAAAAATTATTTTCGATTTATTGCCCGACGTTTCGGCAAGGTTGCACTTGTCGTGATTAACGTCGGGCATTAAATCGAAAATAATTTTTGATTATAATAATTAATCGCGGTAAGTCCGTTAAGTCTTCGTTTGTTTACACTGTTTCATTACCACGATAAAAAAAAGTCTAAAATCTACAACTATAAATACTGTATATTCTGAACTCCAAAATGCAGAATTTCAAAAATTCTGTAAATTATAAAAGAAAATTTGTTTTGTTAAAGCAAAACAATTTTTCTTTTATAATTTACAGAATTTTTTAAATACAGAATTTTGGAATACAGAATTTTGAAAAACAGAATTTTAGATATTCAGAATTTTGAAATACAGAATTTTAGTTTTACAGAATTTTAAATTACAGAATTTTGAAATACAGAATTTTGGAAACTGAATTTTGGCACTTGCAGAATAATGACCCCAACCCATAGCTTGCCTTTGAACAGAAAATTGTAAGCATGAAGAACGAAAGACTATAGGTACGTTTATAAAAAAAAAATCTTAGAGATTTGCTCCACCAAAAAGTTAGAAAGCGTATCCAATTTAATTTTTCCTCAGTATTTCCAAGGTCTCCGAGATTTTATTTTCCTGCAGAGCTTGGCTATATGTTGCTTTTTCCTTGTTAGAAAGTTGTCTATGTCATTGATGGTTAAATCATAATAATTTTTTTGATTTATTAATGTGTTGTAAGAAAACCAAATTGGAGGGAAAAAGGTAAGTTGAGGTTATGTTAAAAATAATATTCCACCCTCATAAAAATGCGTTTTGAATATTTTCCCAGATTAATACCGAAAATTAATTTATTTTTTGCAACCATTATTGATTATCCTATTAAAAAGATTTTTTTTTTTTGGTTTTAAAAACCACCAATCTTTAATATTCGACATCACTGGTTTGACATGAGATTTTCCCTATTTCGGAGTTATTCATTCACAGTCCTTTTAATGAAAAAAAATCACCTTTTCCGTATTTAATCTACGAGTTTACTAGACCATGGAATAAGAGTTATGCTATACGGGTTAAAATTTTCAATTAAAAGAAAACATAACATTCGTAGAATAGTATATATATTTAAACACCTCCGTACTCCCGTACTCCTCCTTTCACATTCGTACTCCCATTTTTTTTTAATGACCTAAAATAAAGTGTAGAGTTAGGTAGGTATGTAGAAATGGCGGTCACGAGCCACCTATCTCATTGACCCAATTAGCGCTAGAGTGCGCTGTTTTGATACCATAACTCGTAGGACCTGTGGATGAAAGTGATTTCGATTTTCTGAGTCTCGCAGCAACATGCCACATTGATTAGATTATCGGTTGGGGCTCAGAGACGTACAAGGTTTGTTCCCTTAGAACGATCATCTAGTTCTACTAAAAATGTACAGTGGCTACCAAGGTTTATCGTAGAGCCAGTGCGTTTTGTTAAGGAAGGAGATCAAATCTTTGATCTTCATCTCAGAAAGTTCGTTTAGGTCATTAAAAAAAGCTTTACCAAGTGACTGAGCTCATTTTCTGGTCAAAGCGGGGCATTTACAAAGAAATGAATGACTGTTTCCTTTTCCTGCTGGTCTCCGCAACTCCGCATGCTCTCCGATTGGCCAGTGTCCTGTACATGTTGCAATGACCCTGGCTATGTCTCGCCTGGGTCTGCACATTAAGTCGTTTGTTCGGGATTTACTATAGGTGTGCCAAATCTTCCTAGAAATGATGCAATTTGACAAATTGCCCCACCTGCTATTGGATTCGGTAAGAAAAATAGAGAATATATTGCCCTTCATAACTCCAATTGGAATGTTGACTCTTTCCGAAAGGGCTGAACCATGCCTGGCCAGTTCGTCAGCCCACTCGTTTCCCTCGATGCCACAGTGACCTGGAACCCAGATAAGTGTCACCTTGAGATTCACGTTTAGGCTGGCTAGCTCATCACGGCATTGCTGCACCAATTTGGAAGATGATGCAGCTGAGCTAATGGCTTTAACAGCTGCCTGACTGTCTGTCAGGATAGCGGTATTTCGGTATTGGTTGGGGTCTTGTTTAAGTATCTTACATGCTTCCCTAATTGCCAGTAATTCAGCTTGAAAGACTCTAGCAAAATTGGGAAGCCGAAAAGATCTAAAATATTTAGATATTCGGAAAATATACCGGAAGCAACCCCACACTCCATCTTTAAACCATCAGTAAAAATAGTTGTGTCGAAGTCTTTCGTCACGATGTCGTTTTGCCAGTCCTGTCTGGATGGGAAAACAACTTTAAAATCCTTACTGAGACAAAGTAAAAGGGATTTCCCACTTTCTTGTTTGTTTTTGTTTATCGTTAGCTTCATGCAATTCTCATTCTCATTTGTCAGTATTTATTTTATTAGGTCTGTTTGGTATCTTTTTTCAGAAAAACGTTGATTAGTATATAAAGTGACGTTTATGGTTTTGTTTCCCTAAAGAAAATCTACTACAATAATTAAGAAGCTTGTTTGGTAATTTGAAATTTTCGCTAAAAAAAAAACAAACAAATAAAGCTCACGTTACCAAAAACACCTAAGAATTCTCTTGTTAATTTCATATTTGTGTCAGAATTATTATCATTTTTCAATTGTTTGTGTTATTTCTGTTTTTTTTGAGTTTAGTTTTTATTTTCAATTTCCATTATATTCAAATCCTTCCTCCCGTATCATAATATTTAGGTCATCTTCAGGTCAATTGTTATGAGTTTCCTAAAATTTTCCTTAGAAAACCTAGACTTAGTAGAAATTTTTTGTAATAATAACATTTTGCATTTAGACCACAGAATAAGGCCTAAACCTTTGCTAGTCTATACTTTTATTAATTTGGCTGTTAAAGATTTGTAACAGCTTGATTGATTTTGTTCAAATTTAACAAAAAAAAATCCATTTTTAGTACTTTTCTCTTTTTAAAATTTTTCATTAAATTTTCGATGCATTAAATTTATTAAATACAAGACGAAGTCCATTCTTACAAGACATGCATATTTTGATCAATTATTTTTTACTATTAAGTCTAGAAAAATTCTTAAATCATAATTTAATTCTCAAAAGAATTTCTACTTTTTATTTTTGCTCAATCGCATAAATTAATTTAAAAAAAAATTCCAACTACTATATTAGTTATATCCACATACCCTAAATCGTATTATTAGGTATACAAAGCTCTCAAATACTCCTGGCAACTTCGAATACACTTAAGAAGATATTAATAAGAAAAACTTTTGGCACATATAACAAATATAATAAACTATTTTTTCTCTCATTTCCTCGTCCTTATTCTTTCTTCCAAATCAATGAACTATTTAATTTGGTTTTAATATAAAAAAAAAAAAAAAAAATTAGAAAAAAAAAATTACATCCGATCATATATCATATTCCATCTGCAGATGACCGGAGATGGCACGAGATAGATGCACGGATACTATCATCACCACGACGCCACATTATGAGTGAGAACTTGGAGGTGCTAAAAAGGAAATGGGAATAATACGCTTCAGTGAATTCATTGTTATAGTTGTGTGCCAATGAAAATGGCAGGAAACACTATGCGAATGGTTTTGATAGACTGTTTGCACTTTCTTTATATTATATTATAGAGTCGTTTTATAATATTTTAGTTTTCAAATATACAATGAAAAAAAAATTCTCTTTTCTTTTGAAATTTTGTACGAAAAAAAAAATAAAAAATAATAAAGCAATCGAAATGAGAAAAACGTTATGAAATTGATTTCTATTTCATTGACTGCATTGGTGAAAATAATGGAATTTTATATATATACTCTACTCCTCATGGCTTCTTTATGTTGTTGTTGTTTTCCTTGGCTTTTTTTTATTCAAAAAAAATAATATTTTTCATTCATGGAGAACATGGTAATATAAATTATGAAAAGTCCTTTTGATTGATATTTTTAGACAATGATTTTAAGGTTATTTTATTCTGTTTATATATGAAAAATACAAATTGCATCTTTATAATTATTGCAATATACGATAAATCTATGGAACATTTTTAAAAATATTGGAACTAAAATGTTGCTAAAATGTCTTTTATTTTTATTTTTTTGATTTTGAGTTCAGGAAAATTATTAAAACAAAATTTTTTTAGTTAACAAAATACAGGAACGTTAATTTTTCTCATTTTTGGAATAGGTGCATTAGAAAACCTTTAGTGCAAGTGCAACTTTTCATTTTATGAAATAGTGCCCAGGTTATACCAGGATACCATTTTACCCTGGCGAAATATGTAATTTTGGAAAACGCGAAATGTATCTTCATCTCTAGAAATATTGGTTTTAACAGATTAAGCTTGTTAATCACAGATTTACATATTTCTTAGGTTATGATTAGCTTTTTATTTCCCAGACGGAGTTTAACTCGTCGATTTTGGCAGAGTTTTTTCTGAAGATAAACACTACAACTTCAATTTGAAAATGAAATTATATTAAAATTGGAGTAAATTTTCTTCGATCGGTGTAAGAAACTCCTGGTGGAAATCACGACATTCCAATTCGAAATAAAGACTTCTAACCACGGGTTAGGGGAAATCTAAAAAAAACGAAATGGCCGGACAGAACTAAAAGACCGAATCAATTTGACTTATCAGCAATGACAGCGAACTACGAAACTAATTATAAATCAATCGCGTTCTCGTAAAATAGTATTGCCATCGTCGTCGTTGATTAAAATAATTCGCAGAATATTGCTGTTCCATCTAGACTAGATATCTTGACTCGGGATGTCTCTCTTCGCTTATAAAATTCCTCAAGATAGGGTCTGGATAGTTCCACCTGTTGATCGTCAGTGTTTGTACAACGATTATCATGAGGAATTTATCCAAAGGAGTTATTTCTGATTCCTCGTAGAGCCTTTGGTTGCTAAAGGACTTCTGTTGATGACGGTCAAAATAACGGTCCTGTGCAGATACGCAGATTATTCCTCTTAAAAGCTTTTTTATGCTGGTTTTGGAAATGGAAAACCATACTGGGAAACAGTATGTGATGAAGGGCCTTATAAGTTGTTTGTAGAGAAGCAACTTTGTCTTTTGACTGGGTCCATTCCTTTTCCGCATTAAGGGGTGAGATGGAAAGCATAATACAGTTAAACCCGCTTAAGAGAAACCCGCTTAAGAGAAAAAACCCGCTTATCTGGAACACTTTTTTCATCCCCGAGTATTTGTCGACCAATTACCTTTATATCAATCCGCTTAAGCGAAACTCGCTTAAGTGAAAAACCTGGATACCTGAAACATATTTTCAGTTAAATTTAATATTTTTCGTTGAAAAAAACTCTCTTAAGTGAAAAAAAAATTTAATATAACAGAACAAAAAATTTGCTGAACGCTTTTACTTCTTTTTTATTTTTCACCTCCACCAAATTTTCATCACGAAAATGACATTTGAATTTCTGATAGATCAGAACCCTTTTTTGAATTTTTAAATCCGCTTCAGCGCAATTTATTTTTCACTTATCCGGACTCCGCTTAAGTGAAATTTGTTTTCACTTAAGCGGAGTTCGTTTAAGTGAAAAACCCGCTTGAGTGAAAGAAAGACTGTGACATTTTGCAGTTTCTCTTAAGCGGATTTTACTGTATAACCATGTGGGTTGAAAAGTAGTCTCTCGTCAAAGCAGATACCCATGGTATTTTATTTTTGGCTTTGTTGTCAATTGCGATTCGTTGGGCAGACTGAGGGTAATGCTATGGCACCTTGCAGCAAAGCGCGTCTTCCGACGCACGTCATACGGGTTTTCTGAAATAAGCCAATTCAGATTTGGCTGAGTTAATTTTAATACCCAAAGACGTCTCACGTGCTCTTCATTGCATTGTTAAGTTGAGGTTGGTCGGACGCGTATATGTTGAAGAGATGCGGTCCCAACTTTGATCCCTGAGCAACTCTCGCTGTAATGGTTTTGGTTATCGAAGAATTGTTTTCAATCTGGACGAAAAAGGACCTGGAATTTAGAAAATTGAAAATTATCTATTTTAATTAGTGAAGCTGAAAAATCAAAAGAAGGTTACTTTGTATAATAAACACCGTATCCAAATGCCATCAAATGCTTTCTCTATATCGAGGGAACATCCAACAGCAATAGGTGGTTGAGAATGCTGACAATATCATTTTTAAACCTGAGGATCGGATGAAGCGTACTTGAATTCCAAACTGCATATTGGAGATGATGTTGTTGGTGTTGGAAAATGTCTTGATCCTCCGAAGAATAAGTACTTTCAGGATTTTGTTTAGATTTTCTATCAGATTTTTTTGTCTTCTTAACTGTCTTCCATCTCTTCGGGACATATAGATATAGTTGATCAGTTGTTTAGCAGTATCGCAAGGAATAGCATATCATGACTTGGGGAAACTTCCTTAAGATGTAATTTGAAATCATGTCTGGTCCGGGTGATTATTTAGGTCGTTCCATATGGATTAGCTTTTAGATGGCTCAGGATTACAGGCAAGGTTATCATCGTTAAAGATTGTAATTTCAGTGTTTGTTTCCTTCAGCCGCTTTTTCGTTGATTTGGCTTCCTCGAGAAATGGGGTGGAGTTGGCAAAACAAATTTCTTCGGAATATTCCGCAAATGCTTCTGCTTTATCCTGAGGAGAATAGGTTATTTTACTTCTATACTATTACTATATACCCAGTTCGTCCACTTAGAGTGGGTACACGTAGAGTTAGCTGCATAACTTATAGAAAGGAAATAAGTAAATATTAAAATTTTTAAGTAAAGCAGTGCCGTCTGCTTGGTAGAAAAAGTAGCGTAGCATGGAACGCTTCGATACAAGGACATGTCGTTTTAATTTTTAATTTTCATGCCATAAAAAGCTTTTTCTGCTTTTTATTGTGTCTTACAAAAATTAAAGAACATTATAATATGAAGATGATTCGACACTTCAGTCGTAATTGTCTTAGCTCTGGAAACTCGGCTTGGTTAAACCTTGTACAAATCTACTGCAAAACATTTGTGTAAATA
Organism: Epistrophe grossulariae; assembly: GCA_929447395.1. Taxonomy (NCBI): domain Eukaryota; kingdom Metazoa; phylum Arthropoda; class Insecta; order Diptera; family Syrphidae; genus Epistrophe; species Epistrophe grossulariae. Next base: position 22,048,345 of record OV839566.1, on the reverse strand, counting down.
CGGGTGTTTTTGGAATGTTAACAACATTCTAGATATTTTGAACAGTGGATATAGTCAAACTATTTCTAACATTTTTCTACCTAGAAAAGTTAATTTTATGTTTTGCTTCTTTGTAAAAATTTTTTGAATGCAAAATAAAATAGATATTTAAATCAAACTATTCAGTTAAAGGAATGATTACAATTACATATTATTGCAATTCAAATTACTCACTATAGAAAGGATCGATTTGATATCTTTGAGTTGACATTTTTCTCACTTTAAGCAAAGAAATTTGCAATCTACTCGTATTCGTATACATACAGGACAACACACATAACATATTAATGTTGTGCGCGCTATAAATGTTGTCCTAGTTTTTCTGTAAAGCTTGACTGACAACATCAGTGTGTTCAGGAGTTTTATCATGCAAACTGAGTGACATGAGCTGATGGGAGAAGCTACATATAATATATGTACGTACATTCACATATGTATGGGTACATTTTTTTTTTTTTTCTTCTTATACCACCAAACAAACTTTCAGTGACAATCTAGTTTTCTCATCTCACATTTAGTCACATCACATCGCATTGCCGTTAGTTTGTTAAAGAACGTCTTTCCCTATATATGTTTGGGATTGGGATCCAGTTCCGACCGAAGTACTCTAACCTAACAAATGGAAATTCAAAGTGACACAATGTGTTGTTGAACTGTAAAACTATAACAACAACAACAAAAACAAAAATGAAAACGAAACAAAAAAAAAATGTATCCCTATCAGTAGGACATAGAATGTCCTACAAAGGAAGTTAGAAAAAAAAACAACATGTTTAGGTATGTATATGTACAATGAACTGTATACTCACATGAAGTATTCAACAAGCGACTAAATAAAAACAGAACTCAAGCAAGAAAAGGGACTCCAACTAAGGAAAAACATGGCGAAATGTAAGCAACATTATATAAAACAAATAAACAAAACATGACGTATAGCGATAGAAATATCAGGAGAACATGAATTTGAGTTTAGGAATGTCTATGTTTTATTTCATAGGCGACTCACATGCACAAAATATACATTAGGTAGATACTCGGCGTGAAAAAAAAATAAAACTACATATATATACCATCAAAACAGACGGGAAACCAAAAAAGAACATAATTGTGAATTAATCTAAAACAAAATATTTATTTCAGTGGCGGTGACACAAAATATGGTACATTGTACTCAATTCCAAAGGCGGGCAACTCAATCGAACTCATTCTATGCTCAAAAATAACTTAATTTCACATTTTTTTCGGAGTATATAGCCCTATCTTAGTAGTTTTATGATATCATTAAGACCGGTAGAAATTTATAGTGCAACACTTTTTTCAGTAAGACTACCTACTAAAGAAATAATTTGCACATCGACCCGTATTCTAAAGGGTGTTTTTTTAGAAGTGTGGTTTTCAATCTGGCAATACTGTTTTCGGAGTTGGTTTTTTTTGACAGCTGTCACTTGATTTATGCTTATATTTGCCATTTCATAATTAATAGACTTAGACGCTGATTACACGAGTCATTTTTCGGTCGTTTCGTTTTTCGTCTTTTTGACAGCTTGTAGAAATTTATGGATTTGTTGCTTCATTCCCCCTACATTTCTACACCCCTCACCCGAGCTGTCAAAAAGACGAAAGGAAAAACAACTGAAAAAACGAGTCGTGTAATCAGCGTCTAACTCCTGAACAACGTTTGCAAATCGTGCAAATTTATTACCAAAACGATCCCGAAAATTTTGTTCAGCGGTGAAGCTCACTTTTGGTTGAATGGGTACGTTAATATACGCAAAATTATCGTATTTGGAGTGATCATAATCTACAAGCCATTGTTGAGACGCCGCGCCGTTACACTCTCAAAAAGTAACTGTTTGGGCAGAGGGAATCATTGGTCCATATTTCATCAAAAATGAAGCCGGCCATAATGTTACAGTCAATGGGGAACGCTATAGAGCCATGATTAATGACTTTTTGGTGCCTGAATTGGAGGATGTTGATGTGGACGACCTTTGGTGCCAACAAGACGGCGCGGCGCGGCTATATGCCATACAGCCAACGAAACAATCAATTTATTGAAGGAAACTTTTGGTGAGCGAATTATTTCGAGTCGTGGCCTCCAAAATCGTGCGATTTAACACCGCTGGACTATTTTTTGTGAAGTTACGTGAAGTCGTTTGTTTATGCAGATAAGCCCAAGACGATTGACGCCTTGGAAGAGAATATTCGGCGCGTTATTGCTGACATACGGCCCCAATTGCTGCAAAAAGTGGTCGAAAATTGGGCCTCTCGGCTGGAATTTATTCGAGCCAGCCGTGGCGGCCACTTACCCGAAATCATTTTTAAGACACAATGGCAAACCCTTATCTTTATAATAAAGCTAAATTCTTGGCCATAACATTAAATTATATGCATTTTATTTCTTCTGAAAACCACACGTCTTAAACAAACACCCTTTATATAAACATGTACATATATAAAAATCAATGACCCCATAAATTTTTGTAAGCATTCTATAAACTTTGAAACCTCCAAACCGATTTATTGAAATGTTTGATATTAGATAGCGATAGTGTTTCTGTTTATCCCAAATTGGTCTAGCAGAATCTCAGAAACCATTGGTCTGATTTAATTTTTAATTCGCGTGAATTTTTAATTTTCACACCACAAATTGATCTAATTTTTAGGGATTTTTAAAAATTCAACTTCAACTTGATTTGTAAACTTTAAAGCGGAACCCTGGATAACTTTCGTGTGCAATACTTTGCGTTAAACGAAGTGTTCGACTTTCGATTCATGGAAAGTACTGTGGGTAAAATTATTATTTTCAAGTGAATTTTAAATTTTCACACCATATTATCTTAACTTTTCTTGCGCACTTACATTTTTTCCATTAGCTACAAATTTTATTTTTAAATCAATTTAAACAATAAATTCGCAGAAATCAAAAGATTTAAAGTTCTATAAATGAACGATTTGTTTTACCATGTTTAGGGGCTTACATCAGGTTTATTTATCAAATAAGAAAACATGGTTGAAAGTGACATAAAACCATATGGCTTATGTCACTTTATAAAAGCGTCAAAAGGCAATATGTTGGAATATGGCCTTATGTCACTTTGTGAAAGCGTCATACGCCATATTTTAAAATATGGCCTTATGACGCATGGCGTCGTTACACGCCACCGTGTGCACCTGGTTCAGCATAATCACCTTCAGCGATAAATGACCAGAATATGTGTAACGAGTCAAATTTCAAAGAACCTCGAAAGTCGATAGACATCAAAACCAAGAGGTAAAGTGATTACTATACAGTTTACACGACAAGGATGATGCTCTGACATTAGCTATAAATTTTAAACTTTTAACCATTTTAAAAGACATATTATTTTTTATTTTATCCTCATGTATTAGATTCAGAAAGCCCAAATATTTTTTTATATATTGTGATAAAAACCATTTCAGGCATAAGAAATGGCATGGCGCAGCGCTATAAGTCCACAGGGCAAAAGTTCATAATAGATTTTTGACCCACTCTGGTGGGTTAAAAGTCTATAAATTTATTGTGGATTTTTGATCCACCTTGGAGGGCCAGAATTTCACTGGAAATTCTTCTGGACTTCTGGTCCATTGATTGCGGATTTTTAACTCACTTTAGTGATTTTAAAAATATTCAGTTTATTCAGTTTTAAGGGTTCAATAGGAAAAATACGCGCGCCCTTAGACAACCAGTATATCAATTGGAATCAAAAGATTTTAACTCTCTTTTTGGATCCTCTGTAGCACTCACGCAATTCCGTTGCAATATACCTTGGGTGGACCGCTTCGAGGGTTCCAAGGATTTTAACTCTCTTGTTTAGAGGCTTTGTACCGCTCATGCAACTCCGTTCCTCCGCTTAGGGTATGTCCAATCGCCATAGGCAGGCGTCAATGTCAACAATTTTTTAAATAAACAATTCCTATATAGGTAATTTTAAAAAATTCCAGAAAATATTTTTGCACTTATGACCCACTTCCTTTCTAAAATAATGGATTATCGACCCCCTTTTTAGTGGACTTCTGGCTCACGAGGGTGGGTTAAAATTCCACATTTGATTTGTGGATTTGTAACCCCCCTAATTGGGTCAAAAATCCATTGTGGACTTTTGGCCAACTTTACTCAGACATTATAAAACAAGCCCTTAATCTAAAAAAGCTACGTTTAGGAATTAAAGGCGTTCGAATTTATTGAAGTTCCAAAATCTCAGTATGTTCAAAGCTCGACTTTATCGCTTTAAATTTGTATCCAAACTGTCAAAATAAAAAACGCATTTCCCTGTTTAAACCATGAATACCTAAAGGAACCTACTTATCGTGGTTTATCCATAAATAAAGAATGCATCTGTTTTTTTTTTGCAAAAATAAAATAGAAATATTTCTGAGAATAGACCACATTTCGTTGAAGATATTCTACATCTATTTATTATTTACTTTTTTTTTCGAGTTCAGGAAGTAAGAATTCGACCCACTCGATCTACCACTGCTGTGCTTGCTGCCTGCTGCATATCAATTCTATTTGTACAATTCAATACAATTTTAATATTTTTATTTTGATTTCCACAAGACTTCTCTTTCACCACACTGCTGATAAACTATATAAGAAGGGAAGAAAACGATTTGTTGGCTGAAAGACACGAGATGTTTCTGCGTGGTTTGTGAAGTGCAATTGAAGCGGAATCCTTCGAATGAACGAATATATGAATAATAAAAGAATTCTCTGATAGGTTGAATAAAAAAAAAAAAAACAGAAAATGAAACCCAATTGAAGAATGTCAGCCAGTGAGAAAAAAATCAAAAAAAATAAACATGTTTTTATCAAGTTCTCTTGGATCTGGGTGTATTGGATTTCAATGCAAGGGATAAGATCCTTTTTTGTCCCATGCACTCTCCAACAACACAATACGCACACATTTTATTATACTGATGGAACTGCGTTTTGCATGTTGTATTTTGTGTGTTTGTGTGTGTTTTAGTAGTTGTGAGTGCTTTCGTTGCTGCAAATTCAATATCAAATCAACATTATTTGTTGTTTTGAAATTCTCGCACTTCCGTAAAATGCAAATGCATTTTCCACAAGCTAAATTTACACACACGATACACGATAACAATGTTAGAATGAACTTAGAATATTCAAGTCATCGTCATCGTCGTCATCAATAGAAGAGCGCGCACTTGATTTTGTTTGTGTCGATGTTACGAGTTTGTATTGTGTTGAACAATGACAAATAAAGTATAGAGTACCTATACTGCAATACTGCAAATGGAGTGAATGTCATCAACAATTGTATCAATTAAATTAGAGATTTTGATTTTAAATGGATCTGAAGTTTATTTACATCTATTGTTAGTTGGATTGGATTAGATCAGTTGCATTTTTCATTTTTACTTCTTTTGTAGGGAAAAGAGTATTAGTTTCGATGTAAAATGCTTGAAATCTAACTAGGTATAACAATTCTAAACTAGTGTTAAAATTGTTCGAAACTAGAGGTTCTTAAACATTCTACTAACATAAATAAATCCCACGCTTATTTAAAAAAAACAAGTGTGTATTTGCAAGTGGATGCACGTTATATGAAAGTGAAGCTTAGTATGTTTTCTGTAAGTTGGTACACAAAAAAAAATTAAAACTTACAAAAGCAAGTTGACGTTGACTCTCTGACGTCAAAACAAGTTCAAATTATTGAATATGTCTGTGTTAACACTCGTGTTGACACAAATTGTTTTATTAATCATTTTGTATCTAGTGAAATAGTCAACGCAAGAAGGAAATTTTGACAGACTGATTGGCAGCGAATTTTCTACTACTTCAACGTAGTCTGTGTTGACATTCATCTCAATTTCAAAATTCTAGACATCGTAGTTATCCTTCAATTTAATTGGCAATTTATGACTTGACGGGTAGGCAATAAACTATATTTTTACGTTTTTTGAATATTTTAATCAAAATATCATTCAGAAGCCCTTAAAACGGAGCAAAAAAATTAATTAATTCATAAATTTTTGTATCCATAAACATTATACCTATACTCTGTTCAATTTATATTTGCAGTACAGGCCTTATGGGAGAGCTTTTTCAAAAACACTGGTGCCTGCTGCTGCTTGCACGGCACCTTAACTTAAGTAATTGCCACTGAAATAAGAAACAGAATCACTGAGTTACATTTAAATTGTTTGTGTAATCTTCTTTGAGCTCACGTACATCCCACCATGACCTATCTGCTCCCCGGGTAAAAGGAGACTGATCGCAAATTTGCAACCAACCCTTCTTGACATTATTTTTACTAAAAAAAAACACTTTGAATCAGAGTTACCATTGCCCAGTTGATGGAAATTCATATGGCATATTCTTTGGTTTTTGCAATGTAACTTTCAGGATTTAAGCTTTCTTAGAGCTTTTGGTAGCAAATAGTGTTGACGCTTGGTGTTTTTCTGTTTTCATGTTTTAGGATTTCCTTTTATGTATTGAAAAACACTTAAAAATTAAAATGCAGTTATACAAATTGTTAGCTATTGTCTTTCAGAGAGGTGTGGAGAAAGATAGATTAAATTTATTTAGGATATCATTGTTTTTGATTATTAAATATGCGTATTTTAATAAATATTTGGTAACTCTATCGATATTTTTATGAGATTTGCGGCAATTTTAAATGCTCACTACTGCAACCCTGTAAGAGCTTTAAAATGAAGATAGCTTATTGAATTCCATAATGGTGAGACTGAATAGCCTATCTTCCATGTACTGAAAATATAAATTGAACAGAGTATAGACACTATTAAATCGAATTTGACAGTTTATAACTTGACAGTCTATATACGAAGCGGCTGTTTGGAAACGTGAAATTTCTTGAGAATTTAAAAAAAATATATCTATATAATATTTAAGCGGACACCTCGCTTTGTTTGTTTTTTCCGTCTAAACTCAGAAACTACATTTTCAATTTTTTGTTTTTAGTTTGAAAGATTTTTCTTAGGAGATGGTTTTGAGGATTATTTTCTTTTTTTGCAAATTCGGCTGTTTATAGGGTGAAATAAGGTGTGAAAACAAAAGGTGGTAGGTAGATATACCCGATTAAAAAGATAATTTTTGTGTTTAAAAAGCAATAAAGGTTCAAATTCGATAATCACTTAAGGTTTGTACATTTTTCCAAATCTTTTTGTTTTATAGGGTGAACTAGGGTAAATAAAAAAAGTGGTATTCTATTTAATAAATTCCTTTTTGTTTTTGAAAAGTTATATTTAGAGCTTGTACTTCAAGAATCATCCAAGAGCTATAAAATTTTAGAAACATATTATGTATTCTAGGGTAAAAAGGGGTAAAACAAAAAAGTGATTTATAATTTTTTTTTTTTTTTTTTTTTTTTTAAATAATATTTGGTAGATGTACATCATGGATAATATAAGGTTAATTTTGTTTCTATAAACATATTTAACTGTTTTTAGGGTGAAATAGGGTAGACACAGAAAAGTAGTAGGTATATTATTTAAAAAAAAAATAATTCTTTTTGTTTTTGAAAAATAAAAATGGCTGGACTTCGAGAATCACTCAAGGAATAAGTTTTTTATTTCAAATGAATCTATTAATAGGGTGAAATGGGATAATCACACAACAGTCATAGGTACCTATTATATGTACATAAATGTATTATTTCATATCTTGTAGTAGTATGTTTTACAATTTTCGAGAGATTTTCTAAAAACGGTCCGAAAAGTGGAGCAAAATAACCCAATTTTACGGTATCCGATTAAAAAAATGTTTTTTTGTTTGATTAGTTATATTTAGAGAATAGATGTCAAGGATAACTTAAGAATAAAATATTTTTTAATATTTATGTATTTATTTATAAGGTGAAATGGGGTACACAAAAATTGGATTCTTTTTTTAAATTAATTTCGCGCTTCAACAGTAATATTTAGAGGTAATGTGTTATTATATTTTTCAAAATGTATCTTTATATAGAGTGAAATGGGGCAAAAAGCAAAAAAAGGATTTAAGATTTAAAAAAATCTTTTTTTGTTTGTAGTGTAAAATTTAAACAATGGGCTTCAAAGATAAATTTATGAATTGATATATTAAAAATTAAGCGTGTCTTCAACCATGGTTAAAAATAATTTACATACCATATAGTCACCTGAAAGCAAAAATCAGCTAAGTTAAATTTCGTAGTTTTGAGAGAATTTCTAAAAACTTTCTGGCCTCTTAATCAGACTCCATTTTTTGCATGAAAGTATACTGATAAAATAACACCATATATTTTTCAAAGGGCAAAAAGTGAAAATTACAGTGCAAATCGATTTAAGTTACCAGAAGACCAAATATCTTAAAAATAAAAAAAAATTAAAAAAATTAGTTAGCTGGTTCTTGCATTCAGGTGAATATATTATGTAATTAGCACTAAATGAGTTGTTACGTTAACTAAAAATTAAAACCAAATTTAATTTATTATGATTTTTATCTTGAAAGTATTTTTCGTAAATTATGAAAGTCCAGTTTATCGAGTCTACGTTGACCTATAGATTCCATAATTCGCAATAGTCTTTAAGGCGATTTATCTTCAGTTGCAGTGTTGTGGTGTTATCTGTAAGGAGAACAAGATCAACGGTGCGGCGCGGCGTACCATTAGGACGTTAATAATCACATCACCTAACTAAGCACCACCATAGGTAAAATCCTAGAGACGTCGTCAATAAAAACGGCAAACAAATTGGGACCTAGAACACAACCTTGTGGAACACCAGTTAGTGACAAGCAGCTTATAAAGCCTAAGAAACTAAGATGATAATTGAAGCGTTGATAGTTTGTAAATTAAAGAGTTTCTATTTACTGTATCAAACGCAGCCCTAAAATCAACAAAAAACGCATAAAGTTTTGTTTCTTCTCAATATACCTCTTAGCAATGTTAGTGAGTGCGAAGGCTGGGGGTTATTTTAGAAAAGGGTTTGGCAGTCAGTTTCTTTTAGATTAAAATTGTTGTTAACTTCTTCGGTAAGCTTCACCCGGTGCATATAACTGCATTTCGGTCTCATAAAACTGAGTTTCATCATTGTGCTTTTTTCGGGGTTTTTATGCAACAAATATCGAACTACAATATAGCCGTTACTAAGTATCATGAACATTGAAAAAATTAATTTTTTAAATTAAAAATGTAATGTTTGTATTTTTAATCTTTTTTTCGCTGAGATCATCAAGACCACCGAGGCTAGGGACTAGCCCTAGTATGATCTCTAAATCTGAGAGGAAAGGAAACGCTACAATCTAATGGTGAAGACCAGAACATCTCCAATGCAAAGGTTATAGCTTGAACAACACTTAATCGAAATTTAGTGGGGGGACTTGTAGGTCAACACAGTCGTATTGCTGATGATTATTATAAATTATTTTTATTAAAGTTATTATTACTTATATTTTAATTTTCTTTTTTAAAATGATTTTGCTCTTTTGCTAATTGTTTTTGAAACATCAACAAAAAGAATTCTGAACGAAAAATTAACTCTAAACTTTTTTCTTTTAGTAGATATGCATATTTATGTATTATGAAGAATATATAATTATTATGAGCTTTACTTATCTCCTTTGCAGTATTAAAATATTCAACCGAGATATACATGCATAATATGGGTAGAGCGATAGATGCTGCTTATATTATATCACAACAGCAAATCCTTTTTCATATACAAGCGTTTTCTTTATATAGAGAGAGGATAATTAATTTATCTCATGTGACACTAGTTTTATTAAACTTTTAAACCATGACATAGTATTTTTTTTCCTTCGACAAAAAAAAATATAATATCAGTAACACGAGTATTCACTTCCTGTGAAATGATGTATAATTTATGGATTTATGCTGGTCTGCCTTGGGGTGATGCTTTTTTATCCTTTTCGCTATTTTTTTTTTTTTTTTTTTTTTTGTGATTCCTACAGCTTGTATTGACTGAAACTAGAAGGAACAAATTTATGACATGAGATAAGTGCATTACCTCAAAATTATACTATTTTTCCAAAAACCCTTTCCATGTTATTTTTCAGCTGCAGTCAAATTCATGTATGTTATAGGTATCTCCATCAACCAGCGGCATGGAGTGGTGGTTCTGGTTATGCGGTGGTAGATGGAAGAAAATAACCATATGGCTTTGAGAGAGTATGTCCTTTCATTGAATTGAAACTGGATTTTTTTTTAAATTGTCTCTAGAAAGGAATATAACATCTCGGATATAATATCGTTACTCAAGGACCTCAAGTTGGAATTTGTAAATTTTTGGAACACCAATAATTTTAAGGTTTTTGGTGCAATCAGGGTTGCAAAAGCTTAAGTCACTTTCTACCTTAAGCTTGGCTTTAATTCACAAGCTAGTGGGTGACTTATGAATTAAAAAAAATGTAATTCAGCAGCTAGTTACTGACTTATGAATTAAAAAAAATTTAATTCATAAGTCATTTGGTGACTTGTGAATTAAAAAAATTTAAGTCATAAGCTAGTAGGTGACTTATGAATTAGAAACAAATTTAATTCACTACCAACTAAGTGACTTATGAATTAAAAAAATTTAAGTCATGAGCAAGTTAGTGACTTATGAATTAAAAAAAATTTAATTCACTATTTACTAAGTGACTTATGAATTAAAAAAAAATTTAATTCACTACCTACTAAGTGACTTATGAATTAAAAAAATTTAATTCATAAGCTAATGGATGAATTCTGATTAAAAAAATTATGTTTTTAAATACTAAAGGTAAAAAGATTATTTAAAACGTACTAATAAACGTATATGTATATTTTTTAAACTTTTTAATATTGAATATTCACTTTTTTCACTTTTTCACTTCACAATTATGTATAAATTTAATGCGCACTAGTCACTTAGTCACTGAACAATTGATGGGTGAATGATTTATATTTGTAAGTTAAAATAGTTTTTTCTATTATTTTCATAAAATCTTCCAAGAGAGAGAATGATAACCCATCATTTGCTCAACACAAATATTTTATCGATATTGCTTTTTTATTCTATTGGGTTATAGGGACTGCATAGACGTAAACTCACACAAAATTCTTAAATAGCTTGAAAACCACTTTCGTTAATAATGAAAAAATTATGTAGTCAAAACAAGCTTAAGAATTTCCAATATACCAACTAGCTTATGAATTAAATTTTTTTAAATCATAAGTCACTTATTAGGTTGTGAATTAAATTTTTTTTAATTCATAAGTCACCAACTAGCTTATGACTTAAATTGTTTTAATTCACAAGTCACCAACTGACTTATGAATTAAACTTTTTTTAAATCATAAGTCACTAACTAGCTATAGAATTATTTTTTTTTAATTCATAAGTAACTAACTAACTTATGAATTAAATTTTTTTAATTCACAAGTCATCTACTAACTTATGACTTAATGATTTTTTTAATTCACAAACTCGCAACCCTGGGTGCAATAATATGTATGTATTAAAAGTTAGTGGATTTAGTTTCGATTGCACACTTTTTTAATCGTGTGATACCTGCGGTATTTATAAAAAGAGAAATACCTAAGTTTTTTTTGTAAGTTAATTTTGTTGACTTTCACTTTTCTGGTGAATTAATATAAATGTACTTTTGTTTATTTTTATATTTGAATAAATAAAAGGCCTGATGAAGAACGTAAACACGTTCGAAACGTTGCAAGAATAAACATCTTTTATTGACCTACAGCCCGCTTAAACTCGATTTAACTAAAATTATAGAAACAAAGGTCACGTAAATAAATAACAACTTTCACTTTTTTAATCTTATTTTGCAAAAAAAAATATAATCATTTTTTACATAAATTTTCGTACGGTTTGCAATAATATTTTCTAAAGTTCAATCAATTTTTTTCTTAAAAAAAAAAAATTTGTTTTGCAACAATGCGACACTATAATAGTAAACTATACATTAATTTGTAACTTTTATAATTATAAGCGGGAGAATCTGTGTTGGCGGGAATTTTTGGATACAGATTGTTGGAATGAATGTATTAATCGCTAACCATTGAATTCAACCGAATCTTCAAACGTGCAGCAATTCCTGATAGCTTCAAAAAATCAATTATTTTCCACTCCACAAAAAAGGAAACCATCAAGATCCATCAAACAATAGGAGAATTTCTTTCCTTAATGCCAGTGCTAAACTATTCGCTGGGTTGATACACAGCAGGTTATCACAATGGGTTAACGAGATAAAAATTTTGTCAGAATTTCAGGCGGGTTTCCGGAAAAGTTACTCAACAGCAGACCATATATTTTCAATTTACAATATCGCTGATACTTACCTGAAGAAAAAGAAGAAATTATATACAGCCTTCGACTCAATTGTGTGTGATGTCCTTTTCTTAAAATTATTTAAGATAGGATTGTCCAGCACGATAATTAATGTTTTGAGAGCATTGTACAATATGAACACAGCATGGGTATGGGATGGAGTTGCTCTATTAGACGAATTTCCAACAACAATGGGCCTAAAGCAAAGTTGTATTCTAAGCGCCTTGCTTTTTATACTGTTCATAAATGATATAACGGATGCAGTCAGAGGCGGAATAAGAATTTGAGGAGCTACGATTCCAGCTCTTATGTATGCAGATGATATAGTCTTCTTTGCTGACACAATAGATGGAATACAATTAATGATGAATATGTTAGGAAATTACTGCAAGTACTGGAATCTGAAGAAAAAAAAATGATGGTTTTCAGAGGTGGTGGGGGCAGAATCTCGAGAAACGAAAGATGGACTTTTAATGGTGAGGCTGTGGAAACTGTGCGGGAGTACAAATACCTTGGAATTCTAATAACTTGAAACTTCAACATTATAAAGAGGCATCTGGACGGAAAATTATCTGAAGCAAAACGTGCGATTTCAGCTGTATGGGAGCGCTGCATCAAGAGCAACTACATCGAACATAGTGCAAAGTTTTATATGGAGCGCAAGTCTCGAGGTATCGTTCTTTCGAAGCCGTAGAAAAATTTCTGCGATACTTTATTAAAAGGATTTTTCGTCTACCAAAAAGTACCCTAAACTACATGCTTTATTTAGAAACTGGAACGCAACCTATGATAATAGACACTCTTGTTATGCACTTTACTTATGTTGTTAAAGTTATGGAGATGAAAAATGAAAGGATACCGAAAATCATTCTTAATAACATGATTCAGGCTAGAGGATCAATGATGGTAGAGTGGGAGAGCTTGGCAACCGACTGCGGTACGAATCTAATGATTGTTCAAAAAGAAAACCCGTCTTCACTGAAAATCAAGTTCACCGCCTTGCTGGAAAAAATTGGAAAGGTCCTGTATGACAAAACTGTAGTGGAAGCAGTGTTACCTTCGGGACTCTTTAGAGTCACTTTGACTCTTTTTTTAACGATGGGACTCCAGGACTCATCTCTTTGGAATTTGACTCCTTTTTAAAATTTGGACTCTTTTTTGTAAATGTAGCAAAAAAATATACAATTGAATACTTTGGAAACGAATTCGTTCAACTTTTTTCTTAAAACGTCATTCTTACCGTTCCCTTTTCATTTTTCATTTCTACGTTTTTACCGACCGCTAAACCGCGATTTAAGTAGGTTTACCCTAAATCCCCTTCAAATTTCAAAGATTTAGTCTTCAAACCAAGAAGATTAGAAATTAACCTTGTTAACTTGTTAAATGTTCATAGAGCCAATAATTTTACAAATCTAACACACCTATTCCCCTATCGAAATATTCAGTACAATATTCGAGAATCGAGAGAACATTTTCGAGAATCTATTTTTTTTTTCATCGTTTGATACAAATCGAACTTCCACTTGAGAAGAAAAAATGAAACAATATTTGCAATTTGAATGGTACTGTCAAAGTTAATCTCCTTTTTAATCTTTTTGTGCGTTGAAAACACTTCCTAGGATTTATTAAATCTTAACGAGATTAACTTTTGGTGAAAACGTAGTATGACCTTCGGGACGACTCGTTAGAGTCATATTCCAGGACTCATCTTTTTGAAAAAAAATTAAATTTGATTCAGCTTAAAGCTAGGACCGCACTCGCCGGAACTGCACTTCAGCGGAACTGAACTTCACAACTTATTTGTAGGAAATTGTATGAGCTATATCGCATTAAGCGACAACTGCACTTCACGGCGCGACACAATGCGATAAAGTTGGTAATCTGACCAACTGTGTCGCGACGTGAAGTTTCGTTCAGTTTCGTGCAAAAGTGCGCACGGTGTCGCTGAAGTGCAGTTCCGCCTAGTGCGGTTCTACCTTAAGTGGGGAATTTTTGTAAACCAACACATAAAATATATAAAGTCAAAAGTGAATACACCTATGCTTTCGAAATGAATTCGTTCAACCCTTTTCTTATAATGCCATTCTTATACGGTGCCATTTCAAATATTCTGTGAAAGTTAACTTTTTGGATCTGTCACAGATACCATAATATTCACATCCGACAGACTATTTCTTTTATTATTTTACTGCATGGAGATTAATGCTGGATTTACCAAAAAAATGGAAGTATTTCTGTAAAAAAACAGACAAAATGTCAAAATGAATTTTTCTATTCTTTTACCACTTTTGTAACAGAAATACTGCCAATTTGTCAGTTTTTTTAAATCTAGCAAAAGTACTAACTCATTGCTTATACTGACTATTGAAAATTTGGCTATTAATATACGATTTTTTAAGTTCATTTTTATATGGAAAATTGTTTTTTTTTGAACTTTTTTATGTTGTATAAAAGAGAAGATTTATGTTAATAAAGTTGAAAACTAAACTTCTTTGAAATATAGAGTTTATGTCTAATTATTCGTGTTTTATTTGAAGTTTATAGAGGACTCTGTTTTTTCACCCAGGACTCCTTTTTTGACTCCTCTTTAAAATATTCAGAGGTAACCCTGAGTGGAAGCCAAATCCTCGTTATTTAGATGCTTTTACAGGCGCCTTGAATATAACCTTGGGGACAATACATATCTTCTTAACGGCAATCCAATCAATAAGATAAATATTGTTTTTAAACGAGATCTGATCTTCCAGTACTATGTAGCCTGTGCAATATGCAGACCCGTGAAGATACCTGTCATTTCTTTGCGATATGCCCTGTACTGAAGGAGTTAAGGATAAGGTATATGGTAAGGCTGGCTGAATGATGATGAGTTGCTTGGTGTATTAAATAGAGAGAAAAGATGAGATGACGTATTGAATAGTTATGTTGTTGCTGCACTTCGTTACAGAAAATCCATAATTGAAGAACACTTTTAAAATCAAAATTATAATATCTTTTTTGCTTTTTTCCATGATGAATTTATTGTATTGTCAGTCTGGTAGACGGCCAAAGGCCAAACCTTTTAGACTAAAGTATATAAACAACATGTAAAATCTTTTATATTTTGAAATAAAGTCAATTAAATAACTAACTAACCAACTTACTATTAATGGATCACGCCAAGACAGAATAACTTTTAATATTGGGAAATGGACAATGTTTTTTTTTTTCAAACAAAAATTGTATAGAAGCAGTAAAAACCCGCCGAACTCAAAAGATCAACTTTCAAAACTTTATGATATTTTTGTTTAAACCTTCAACGTAAGTTTAAAATAATACAAAATATTATGACTTTTTAAGCCATAAACTCGATAGTTTTTAACCTTTGGATGAATTTGTAACCGCAGCTTCATTCAATAATGCAGCAATTCAAAATCGTATAACTTTGACAAAAAAAAAAAAAAATCAATTTAGTAAAGTTGTATACCAACAACCCTAAACTCAAATTAAATCCAGCTCTCAGCAATAAAATGTTCCACTTTCGCTATTTTTTTTTTTTTTTTTACCTCTTGCTTGATCATCCATTGTGTTAAGCTTAACTGAACAAGCAAACACACATAAAAACTCAACTCTGTGTGACCAATTTCGTCTTCTCACGAAGTGCCATGTTGCAGATTTGCAGTTGTATGTGTTTTTTTTTTTTTTGTATTTTCAACACAAATATAAATATACACAAAAAATAAATAAAAATAAAAAAAAAATCCTAAATCCTTCAAATATCGAATTGCCAGCGTAAACACAGGATTTACTTAAGGATTCATTTCAAAATCCCATCCCTTTTTCTATATATTTACCTACCTGAAGCCCTCGAAAATAAAAGGCAACACGCCTGCACACTGCATGCCACTATCACCTGGAATAACAATTTCGTTGCAGTAAAACGCTTGAAATTCGCCAACATTTTGGCACAGCACCAAATACATATAGAAGTATCAACACAAAAAAAAAAATAAAACATGAAATCCTTAAACAAGGACATTTGGGATTGAGGAAATGAATTTTGAATAAAACACGAAAAACGTGCACTGAAAATGTCAACGTCATGTCCTGGTGGTCTTCCTGCTGCCGCGCAACAGCCCACCTTAACATTTGGCCACCTAAAGTACCGATTTCAGGTGTTTCGCGAGTGTAAACACAATTTGAAAAATTCAAAGGACACAGAAACACGGAGAAAAATACATATCTACAGCAGCAAAAAACTCAGCTTTTCTGTAAGTTTTTTTTTTTTTTTTTTTGTTCGTTGTTTTTACGTTAGCTTACCGCTTATCGATGCCAAAATAGCAAGGGTGTTGAGGACCCAACTATATGTATGTTGTATTATGTGTAAATACCTCTCCCTACATTACTGAAGGATAAAAACAAACCAAAGCCCTCAATCGAGGATATTGGTTCGTTTGCAGACGAAAAATCCCTTGAAATTGCATCACGTAGGGTAGTTTTGACGAAGCAGGACACTTACCTACCTACCTATCTAAAAAAATACCGTGTTAATGCCTTTCCCATATTATTCAGCCATTCAGTTTGTTGTTTCGTTGATTGTCACTTATTGAATAGTTGCTGACAAGGGTGGATGTGGGTTTCGTTTCGTTTCGTTTCGTTTTTTTTTTTTTTTTTCTGCTGGTGTTCAAGTTCGCCTTTTTGGTTTTTGTCCTAACACTTTCATCCTGTGCTTCCTTATACTGATTTCAAATTCTGGATAGGTATAGGATGAGCTCGTTTGTTTTGCTTTGTTTTTTATTCCTTTATTTTTTTTTTTATTTGTAGGTAGGTATGTGTCGTTGTAGCTTGGGACCCACTTGAAGCGCTCCATCATCGGTCTATCGGTTTCGATTAAATCAAATAAAGGATTTCCATTTCTACTAAAACATTGATCAACAACATAACCACAATGGATGATGGAAGCGGAAGAAGGGTGTGTAGTGACTAAAGCGACTATATACTGTTGAAAAGAGGTTTCGAGGAAGCGTAAGGGGGGCAATTACGGTTTTATTCAGTCATGCAGAAAGGTTTAATTTTTTTTTTATTTTTCCAATAACCGAACCAAGCTATATACGACGATTTTGATGTATACCTACCTATTTATACTCATATAGATCTCATCAAATAATTCAGTTTGGAGAGTTTGGCACTTGAAGTTCTATCTGTTTGTTTGTCTTTTGGTAAAATTGAGGAGTATAATTTTTTTCTCCATGTTATTCACATCCAGAAGATATTTGCTGAAATATTTTTTTGCTCCTCTTCCAAAGCAATTTGAAAAATGATGATGTTTTATCGAAATAAAAGTTGTTAAAGTATTAGAAAGGAAAGTAAATAGGAAAAGAAATTATTCATCTACACGCACTTTTTTTTTTTTTTTTTTTAGAATACTCAATGTTCTGTAAAGGATGTTGGATAATTTCGAAGTTGATGGATTTCTTTGTAACTTGGTTGTATAATAAATAAAAGGAAAAAAATTCTGGGTTGTTTTTTTCTTGAAAATACAATCTATATGTTCAGAGGACCATGTTATGATTGATGGAGCTTTTTTTGGAAAGAAATGCTTCATAAATATATTTAGCATTGTTAGATGTCAATTTGAAATGGAAAAAGGTATTTAAATTCATTAATTTGAATGGAGTTTATAGACTTTCTATGGACAATTTGTATTTTTTTAAATTTTCACATTATACGCAGCAGGTTTTTATTTAAAGCTACAAACTTAAGTTGACTGTATACTAAACTGGCTTTAATTAACAACATATCAAAAAATCAGAACTACATCACGCCTTTGCTATTTATAAATGTCTTATATTACTGTTCTTTAAACTTTATAACGTCAACTTAGTTTTCTTTTGTTTCAGTGAATTCATAATCAATAATATTTTATAAACGCCATGAAAATATGGATCTGGGATCTTAGTACCCCATTAATGGGATATTTGAACAAAAATGTGGTCAGTAAATTAGTCACAAAATGCCATGCTAGTTTCATTAATTGGTCAGCCATAGTTTTCAATTTAGGAAATTTTTAAGAGCACAGAAATCTGAAATTTTGTGGGATATCGAAAAAAGTATGTTTTGCATCTGAAATTTATCAAATTATCTAAAAAGATCATTTTTTTTTCTTTCAGAAGTTACTGATTTTTTTATTATTTTTTTTTTTTAAATCACAGAATAGATAACGTTGTGGGATATTCGGAAAAAGAAGTAAAGGGTGTTTTTTTAGACGTGTGGTTTTCAAGAAGAAACAAAACGCATATAATTTAATGTTATGGCCAAGAATTTAGCTTTATTATGTTTGGGTTTGCCATTATGTTTTAAAAATGATTTCAGGCAAATGGCCACCGCGGCTGGCTCGAATAAATTCCAGCCGAGAGGTCCAAGAGGCCCCAGCTCCAATTGTTGCGCGCGATATATAGCGCGCAGAAATAGTGTCTTTGGTGCGCACTGTACGGTGTCACTGAGGATGCGCATTATCCACTAGAGTAAACGTGGTGCGAAACCGATCCATGGTTGTTAGAATTACCGAACCATTATTTTGGTAATAAATTTGCACGATTTGCAAACGTTGTTCAGGAGTAAGTCTATTCATTATGAAATGGCAAACCAAACTGAGCATAAATCAAGTGACAGCTATCAAAAAGACCAACACCGAAAAATGTATTGCCAGATTGAAAACCACACGTCTAAAAAAACACCCTTTACATATTCAATTTTAATGAACATAAAAGGTAAATGACTAAGGAATTTTATAAACAAATATTCATTAGAAATCATAAAAAAATCAGAAATATTTTTCAAGGGTTACAACAGCCTCTTGCGGGAAATTAACAAAGTATCTCATTCTCTTGTCAAGTGTTTCTCACTGCCTTGATTCTTCATGGGTTGTCGCGCTTCCAAATTTATTTAATTTATTTATGAAAATGAGTTAAATATTTACTTACTGAGATTGTGCTTTTTTCTTCGAATATCTCAAAAGTAAGGTGTTTGAAATCTACATATATGACTATTGACTATAAAACAAATTTTAAAAAATTCTATGCCTGGCCAGTTATTGAAACTGACTGACGTGTTGTGAATGTTTTCTTTTTAGATTTTTTCGAATATCCCAAATTTTTTCGAATATCCCACATATGGGGTACTAAGATCCCAGAGCCAAGAAAAATTTATTTTTCGTTAACAAAGTCATGTTTTTAATTTTTTTTTTGATGATTTTAAAAAATATTCTCAAAAATAACGTCGCACTGTGGGGCTTTTTACAAAAGTACTCTTCCTAAATTAAGAATTATTTGGACCTCAAGAAATTGAAAAAATTATTAAATTTTGGGCAGTTTGTATGATAAGTACAGCCAGTTGAAGTAAGGTTATTTTAAATATAAACGAAAAATTTATTTCTTTTAATGTATTCGTTCGTTTGGTTTCTGGGTATACAAATTTGTTATAGTAATTAAAGACACATTTTTTTTATTTTCTTGGTGTATATGACACTTTTTGTTTTAAATATGACCAAATTTTTTTTTTTTTTTTTGAATACAAAGTTTATGAAATTTAATGTTTTTTTAAAAAACATTTTTTTAGCACATTTTTTTTATTTTATGTTGAGTTTAAATAAGGCTTTAATAGTGTTTGGTCTAAATTCAACATATACATTTCTCAATGTATTTTTACATGCATTTTTCAATATTTACATAGAAGCTCAGCTGCAAATATTTGCAGTTCTTTGAGCTGGAGAGATTTGATTAGTGTAAGTGAATTACCCCAATAATTTAGCTTTATTTCACGTTTTTTTCAATTTTTTTTGTCAAATTGTTTTTGTTTAAGGATATAATTTTTCGGAAAAAAAATTCACCAATTAGTAATCAAAACTAGAATAGCCCATTAGCCGAAATTCAACCATATCTTACACAATTTTTTTTTTAAACATTTGAATATTTAGGTTTATGCATATACATAATGTACATGTTTATATATCATGCAGTTCCGTTGAATAGGTATATGGAATCGCATTTTAAGCTGACTTAAGATATCATCTACATAAAAGAGGAATCATTAAAATTATTCTAAAATAGGTTTCAGGATCTGTTTTGCTAACATTTTGCCTTTGCTGCTGCCTTGATACTATTCGTGGAATTGTCAGTTTCTCATCTGCAACATTTAGTAAGTTTTGTGCAGTCTCAAAAATTAATTGAATTCCATGATGATATTTTATCGAATTCCTTGGAACGTGTTTGATAGTAATTCCACATACTCCAGTCCAGATACTAAGTCGCATGAAGAGGATTGTAAGATCTTTCAAAGTGGCAATGTATACGTAAACAAAACGCTCAAACAATACAAACTTACTGCAAAATCATTAGCTAAAATAGATCTTAAAAAGCAGCTTGAAATTGCAGATTCCTTTTCACTACACAACTCTTTCAAAGCATTATTTATATCGCTTTAAAAACTTCCTTAAATCTGATCAACCCATCATGGTTTTCCACCCAGCGAATTTCACACCCTGCAGTTAAATTATTCCAGTTATGTTTCGGATAATTCTGTTTAATGAATTCCTGCAACAAATGTTTGTGCTTTGCCGATAATTAAAAAAAATGTTCAACAGTATTGCGAATAGGCCAGATTTAAAGAGCTACAATGCACGTATAAGGCTTCTGGATGAGAATCGCGTATCCCAGCTTGTATTCCGTTAAAACTGCCACTCATACCAGAAGCACCATTGTAGCCTTGTCCAATCAAATTGCTACAATTTATGCCCGTGGTTTGAAGTGCATAGAGAATTGTTCTGGCTAAATGTTTTCCCGTGGTGTTTTCTACATGAATAAATGTCAAAAAGTCTTTACGTAAGATAAAAATATCTTCTTTAAAATCGACGTATCGAACACAACTTGACATCAGCTCCTTACGTAAAATGTCAGTAGTTTCATCAGCTAGAACAGTGAAACACTACAGATTTTATTGCTTGAACTATTTTTGTCTGAACGATTTCCCCACATACAGCGATTAATTAGTTTTGAATAGTTAGGCTTAAATACGTAGCGTTCAACGACAAACTTTCAGAATATTTTTTAAGATTTGCATCACCATACTGGTGTGATGACAACTGTGTGCACACTTGTATAATGTGGATGGGCCGCTTTAGATATACCGTATCCAGTTGAAGCAAAAGGGGTTATGTCGTTTACGGTTGCATTTAAAAATTGTCGGGGTAGGTACGCTATAGGTACCTTACTATGTTCATTACAAATTATGAAGAAACCTAGATATTTAAACTCTTTATACTAAAATCAGAAAATTTTGAACATTATTAATAACTACAGCAGAAATTTGAGTAAAATATCATACCTACTGAAGCGAAAAAGTGTTATTAAGAAAGAACATTTGGGGGGGGGGCGGGGATGGTCAAACCCCTGTGATCCCCCCCCCCTGGCTCCAGCCTTGGTCTCTAATCCTCTTCACAAAATCATAACAACATGATCTGTTTTATTACTAACCCTCTTCATAAAACCAAATATAAACGAGTATCAGTCGTTACCAATCAGAGAATTTCCATAAGAAGCACAGGAATTCGAAAATTAAGACTACAAGAAATATACGACGCAAGGTTTTAAGAATTCGGCCAGTCTGTCGCAATTGAAAAAACCTCAAAACACGATGCTTTTTAGAGTCTAGAAATGATTAGTTTATTAAAAATTGCCCCTGCTTTGACGAAATTAGTTTTTAAGAAATCTATTTTTTTGTTATTTACTCTGCACTATTAGTTCAATATATTATTGAAATAGTTTCTTAATATGTTGAATTTTTTTTTTAATATTTCTTTTTTTTCCTTCACTGTTGTATTTGAATTAGTTTAGAAATAATCTGCAGTTACTACAAACATTGACATTTGAGTTATATTTTAAAGTAAATACTTTTTTTTTGCCTTTTTCGATACAAAATGTTTTTTAACATGCAAATTCTGGAACACCCTATAAAGCATTTTTTCTTAAATTATATCAGTTTTATAGCATTAAACTACTTTATATAAAAAAATGTACCACTGAAATACCTAATATATTTTCACTTTAATATCCAGCAAAATAAAAAAAAGCCTTTTGATACATCTGCAAAAATATTTCAAAAATTTAATGATCGTTTGGTTTTAAGACACCGTTATTTTAATTTAGTCATTAACTTTTGACAATTTTTGAGGTAAAAAAAAGTCCATTTCGTATGGGAAGAAAATCATATTTTAGTTAAAGATTCTATAAATATTTTTTTTTCATTTTCAAGTACATATTGGAAATTTCCTTAAAGCTGGAAAAAAAATTATCAGAAATTTTTAATTTATTTTATTCGTTGAAGAGCTATGATTTTTGTAACCAAAAACGTATATACTTATAAAATTTAAAGAAATTTTAATAAAAATGCGATTCCGATTTCTTACTAAAAATTTATGTAGGTACAAGCACAAAATTTTGTTGCCTTTCTTTGTAAAATTGTCAAATTTGTGAATTTCTCATTATTATTCTGAGTTTCTGATAAAAAAGATGTAATGCCTCATCCTTGCCATTGCAAAAGAAATTGCTTTCAACTATTTTTAAGAATTATCAACTTTTTGTTTGCTTGAGTTTAAAAATATAAAGACAAATATTTCTTTCAACATTCTTGAATTAAAGTCTGTTGAAATGTTTTATTTTTGTTTTATTTTAATTTTACAACAAATTGTTCTTCAAAATGTTGTTATCGACTTCTGTATAGGGATACCTTCCTTTTTAAAACCTGAAAATAACTACGGATATATATATTAAATGTTCTATATACATACATACAATATACATATACATAGCTATTTGATTTTATTCAGGATTTGATTCCTTTGGCAGACGTTTTCCTCAGTTGTTCACTTATTTTATTGCCCATGTAGGTATAAAACGCACTATGAAGTCTGCCACTCCTTCCACCCATTGTCGACCGCCCATTACATGTCAGACCATTTTATATAGATAGAACACTTTGCCGACATTTTCCATGTAAGGTATAAAATGTTCATTTGTGTTTGTTAGTGTTTGTGTGTGTGTGTGTGTGTGTGTTTCTGCCAATGGGGGGAAAAATATAAATTCAGTTTTTTGTCACAAAAACCCCATCAAGCAAGAGGAGCTCACAAAAAAGGATTACACAATATTTCTGCATACAAAAGAAAGCAAAAGGACTCCGATTACGACGAGAATGAGAACGAAACGAACGACAACGACAAGGATGATGAGGATGACAATATAATGTTGTTCGATGTGCATGCACTACAACGCCGATATGAATATCTTAAATCGCAATTTAATAAACTCCACGTCAATTCAGCAATGCTGAATTTATATCCACTCTGAGTGGGTACATGGAACCCCTTTTGTATTTAAATTATTACAAACAGTGTTCCCAATTGATTATTTAAATATTTAAAAAAAAAGAAACTTTAAAAAATTTCGAAAAATCTGAATTTTGATAGAGAGCATTATTTTTATGTCTTGAACTTAAAATTTGTTTATTTGTTTTTTTTTATGAAAGAGGGTTAAATTTTGTTTCTTGTATAAATATGTATCTCGAAAACGATCAGATTTGATTTGAAGAAAATGCGAAAACAAATTTTACAAATTAGTTGCATTTCTGAAAGTTTTTTTCAAAATCTATTGCTGTTGCGAAAAAAAATGTTATGATCTTTTTTGCGTAGAATTTTATAAACTACAATTTTTGTTCAACAATTCTTTCAAAAAAACTGATACTTGTCGAGAAATTACCTAAAAACTAATTTCCTTTCTAAAAAATGCTTATAGCGAATACAAAAAGTTTTCACCAATATTCAGCTTGTGTCGTAATTTTTTCGAAATGAAAATCTTGGAAAATTATATCGAAATAAGTGAAATTGTTTTTGTTTTTTTTTTACATTCTCTGAAGATATATTTAATCTAGTATCTGATTGTAAGAGGCCAAAGCGTTGGGTACTTAAAATAAGAGCACTTTATAACGATTTTGAATTGAAAAAATATTAAAAGCATCCACAAACCAACTCGTGGCGATCAAGATAAAAATGTGGATGCCGAACATATAAATCAAAGGAGAGGCACACATCTACGCGATTGAAGTGTGCCTCTCCTTTGATTTTTATATGAGGCATCCACATTTTAATCGTGAAAACCTTGGCCATCGCGTTGGTTTGCGCGTAGCTTAAAGGAGCATTGGGAGCACTGGTACACTGCAGACTTCCGTATGTCATACTCAATGTTGAAGTAGTACTTGTTAACAATTTTTATCGAATAGACTTGTTGTTTGTTTTTTTTTTTTTATTCCACCTGCTGCACAAACGTCTTTCTCCTGAATTTCAGAATTATGCTGATACGAGTGATGCAAACTTCCTCGAATTTAATGCAACTTTTGCATTTCCGCATGCAAATGTACCTACGTTAGGTATAAATGTAGTATAGGCATTCATT
Organism: Epistrophe grossulariae; assembly: GCA_929447395.1. Lineage (NCBI taxonomy): Eukaryota > Metazoa > Arthropoda > Insecta > Diptera > Syrphidae > Epistrophe > Epistrophe grossulariae. The sequence goes on along the minus strand of OV839566.1, from coordinate 22,023,533 downwards.
TATACAACAAAAAAAAAGAAGGAAAATTCGGCATCAGATCCTTCAAGCATTTTTGACAATTATTGCTAAATGTATCTATATATAGGAGAGGAGAGTGACATCGAAAATGCAATACAACATAAAAATGTATGACAGTTTTTTTTTGTTGCTACTTCATATCACACCGCGTCGTTGCAACGTCAGATCTCCTTTCAATGAAATCCCATTGCAGAACTGAGTAGGGATCTACCTATATAATATATTTATTTATATCAACGACAATTGGGTTGTTTGTATGTTTGAATTTGCAAATAGGCACAAATCAAGCATATAAGTTTATATCTGAGTCCTGAATAGGTTGAGGCATTCATATAATATATACATATAGACAATAATGTTAAATGGAGTGGGGTGTGCTCAGGCAGGCGGATGGATGAGTTTTCCACGTCTCAATTTTTTCAGAAGGATACCTACATATTTCTATTTTTTTTTTTTTTTTGGTCCCGAATGGTGTTATCCAACTTTTTCGGATCACTGGATACGGGCGTCGAATATGATAAATTTATACGGCATCGATTTGGAATGGAAATTGATTTTGTTTTTTTTTTTTCAAATTTTATAAAAATGGGGTTAATATTATGTGTTGTATCATGATGTCAGAAAAGATGCTTTACTGGCTGAATTATATTTATATCTGAAGGTGGTATCTTTTAACAAAAAAAAAAATAAAATATACAAAAAATAAAAATATATAATACGCCATTATGGACTGAAAGTGTCGACTCAGCGCGATGAAAAGAGCGAAAGTAGCTTTGGCATCACACATACACGACACACAAGACATAAAAGACAAAGCATTTGCGTGTCAATGAATATCAATTTGATATTTGGATAAATTCTGAAAAAAAACTGAAAAGATATAAACATTTAATACGGTTTATTTTGTTTGGTTGTTAAGTATATGAGAGGAGTATTTATCTGTGGATTTTAAGGATTTCCATGCAGAGATTTAAATTCTTTCAAAAAAAAGCGATATCTTGCAGAAAAAATCGAATGTGATGGTTTTTATTTTTTTTTTGTTCAGAAAAAATAAAGAAATCGGGGATTATTTTTGTTTTTTTAAATAACTAAGCGAGCAAAAAAATTTGATTTGCCGATTTATCACAATGTTTTATTAATACTTAGCTTAAACCTATGGAAGACAATATGTTATTATTTTCAAAAACTTGTTGTTTTAGAACAATATTGCTGCCAACTTCTAATGAATTTTTATTTGAAATGTTTTTCTGTTTCGCAGAAAGTAAAATGACAGAAAATACTCCTTAAAACTGAAAGTTTCAAGAAATAACAAAAATTTTAGTAGTACTAGTTTGTATATACTGAAGATATTGCTATTTCATGGGTACAATAAAGCTATTATATAGAATATCAATGATTTGTACTATGCCTCATAACTGCTAGTCAGCAAGTGACAGTGGTGCCGAATATCGTTAACTTAACAGTACTGCCAGCAATTCATTTTGACAATTATCTGCATGAAATAAAAAACAATAACATAGATGAAGATTATTAGAAAACTACTTCTGTTTAAGTGAAGCGATTGAATGTATTTCAATTAATGAGTTCAAGTGACCTCAACTCCTTTGAGTTTTATAAGAGTCAGTAAGCATCGACCATAATTCGCGTCTTAGAATGGTACGACAGCATCTAACTGATGAGCCCAACTGTCGTACCTGGGCGAAACGCAATTTTTGGAGTTGAGGTCAATTGAACTTATTAATTGAAATAAAATAAAAAACATCAATGGTTCTAACGAAAGATTCCGTAGCCAACTCCGATATAACAAGTTTCGATATTAATTTTTAAAAAATGAGTCTGTTTTTCTTATCCAAACTGTGATCACCATCAAACAGATTTCAAATACACTACCAACATAGATTATTTATATGCACAAAATATACAATTGCTCCTGCCAAGTAATGAATTTAACTTTCAAAAAAAGAAATATATAAATACATATTCATAATTTTTCTCGATTTTAATTAACATACACTGTGGCGTATACGTACTTTTTCAATTTTGTTTTGTTTTGATTTTGTATCCAAATTTTAAATTTTAATATATTCTTTTACGTTTGCTTATTAGCTGTGAATAGAATTTAACAAAAGATTATTTTGTTAGAATTATCACAGTAGTAATGCAAATAAAGTCCTAAGGAGACTTTCTTGTGGTGCACGCGGTTTTCAATTTGTTGAGTTCTGGATATTCTTGCTCGTACCATTAACGAGTCGATTTTAAAAACTGTGAAGGTTGTGATACATACAGTTTTTACTGAAGTTCAGGTATTAGTTTCATGTAGAAAATAATATGCACGACTGGGTCGCATGAACTTGAACTTTCTAATAATTTGAACTTTTACCTCGAAAAAAAGCGACTTGAAAATAATGTTTTTTTTAATTATTTTATTTATAAATTTCAAATCCTAATGATCTCATTAGCATCTTATTGCAAAACTTTTGTTATTTGAACTCCAGAAGTTGGAGGTATTATAGGCAGATCCTGTAATGTAAAATGACTAAAACTTTTATAATGTGCTGTTATGGGATTAGTTGTATAAAAGCTTCGAACGAAAATGTATGTTTATAGCTGAATTTTTACAAAAGGATTCTTAAAATTTTACTTAATCATATTTCAAGAAGATAAAGTGATTTAGCTATAAAATTTAAGTATTTTGAAGATAGAAAATTATTCAACTCTTAAAATAAAAACGCTATGAGATATATTTAAGTTTTACAACAAGATAATGATATTCTTAAGTATTGCAATGGGATATAAAACAGTCTTATGGGAGTTTTTTTTAGATTTTAAAAGCTTAGCTCCGGAAAGTTTGTTAGTTAGGTTAAGTGAGTACACAAAAGTTAACAATATTATAATAGTAACGTTTTCCAGATTTGCGTGCATGGAAATTAAAAGTTAAATTGAAAAATTGTTAAAAAATCAATTTAATTAGAAAAACATTAAATTATTAAATGTTATGCTTCTGAAAATTTTTTGGCACCAACGGGATTTAATGTAGACCATTCGTAATTTATGGGAAACAAATTTAAAAGTCGTTGGTCATATACCCCAAAACATTAATGAAATAGTGCCGAAGAACTCAAAACGAATGTTCCCCAAATTGCTTTTAAAGTTAAAGAACCCCCAAATCGTTAATTGTCATTCCGTCCAAAAAATATTTTAATTTTAAAATAGGCATTAGACTTTCTGGCATTTATTTTGTGCCTTATGACGATTTTGTTTAGGCACTATAACATTTTTAATTTGAGTGTTATGGTTTTGGGCGAAAAGACTTACCGCACATTGTTTTGACGCAATTGTATTACTTTTAATTTTTATTATTTTATTTTTTTATTTTATTTTATTTTATTTTTTAACTATTATATTATTAATCCTAAATTAATTTTGCTCCAATTCTTATAATATTGTTTTCCAAAATTATACACAAACAAACAAAAATCATAGGAAAAAATAGTTTTTTGAGTTTAAACTTGACACACTCTGTTGGACTAATGATTTCTTTCAAAATTCAATTTTAATATTTTTTTTTTATTTTTTTCTTCTTCAAAAATTCGTACATCAGTAATTTTAAATCTAAACATATCCTAAAAATTTAATAAATTTCATCTAACGAGTGGAATAAAAATGTTGCAAGTAATGTGGCTAAAAAGTACTAAAGGCATAATACGAGTATAGTAATGCGTTTCACCCACATAATATAATAGTTGAGTTTATCAGTAAGGTGTTGTGTCTGCCATACCCTGGAATAATATGTAAATAACAGTGTTTACATGCTGCTTATTTGCATAAATGTGTGAGCAACCAGCAAATAATTTATTTCGTCTCAGATAGAGGTACGCAGTATTTTACTGGTAAATTTGTAAAGCCAGGTCTGGATAACTAGAAGAAACGTGCCTGGAAGGCTGAAAAACCCTTCACTGATCGGGAGCCCTTTAACTAATAAGTAAGAAGTTATAAATTGTAATAACGTAGGTGAAGATAATTAAAAAATTACTTCTGTTTAAGTGGAGCATAAAAATATATAGTAAAAGATTCTTTTTGAATATCATATATGAATAGATCATTTTTGGTGTTTCGTCTCCGGTTGTGCGGTTTTTAACCAAAGAAATTTTAAAATTTAAATAAAATAAATTAAAAAACAGTAAAACTACTTCTTTATCTTTATTTTTTAATTTTAAATTACACAACTTCTATGAATATCATAACTAGAAAACTCCTCAAACTTCTTTTCGATAGTAAAAACCCAGTAAAAAAAATGTGTCTTTGGCATTTATGTACTTACTTAGAAAAGTGCACATAAGTAAAAAGTAAACGAAAAATTAAACACCCAAAGTGTTAAAATCCTTTATAATTTCCCACATCAATATATGCAGCCATATATCCTTGTGCCTTTAAGTAGGTATACATAGTGAAGCTGTGAGGATGCTTTTATCATCATCATTTTTCTCTTCTATACCTTGTCTGTCGTCCAAAGGATTAAAAGCATTGAGATATTTGAGAGCTTTTTTTTTTTGCTTCATTAAGGGGTTAAGGGGCACCTAAGTGAATGGGGTTCTTGAAACTATAATATAATTGGACAAAAATAGTCTGTCCAATGTTGACAATTTTCTTAGCACCGCACCGATATGAAACGAAAGGAATGAACTTGCCATCATCAGCATCATCGTAGTCATAGAGCAATAGAGTATATAGAGAGAATGCGGTGTGGATGTATAGCTTCAAGGGACACGGTATAAGCCAACCACTTTTTACGCCACGATTAGTCCGTAATTAGCATAAAAATGTAATTATTATGCAAATTTTTGCCTCATCTCAACTTTAGAGAAAGAAAAAGAGAGATATCTGTCTTTTTTGATGATGCGGTGGATGGTAGATGGTGACCGAACGTTAAAAATCATCTCGTCATAGTGTCCTTTTATAGAATATATACATAGGTATAGTACAATGACACCAAGTCCTTTCTCTAGTAGTATAGTATAAGTGAACCCTTAAGGCTGCTATTTTTTTTTTTTTTATTTTCTTATCTTTTTCAAAAAATCTTTAAGCTAGGTATGGATGTGTATATAATATGTATGTGTCCTTTTTGACGTTGAGTTGAGCTGGTGAAAGTTTCTTAATTATTGTAAATTTTTCATTTCGTTATTATTTGATTTTGTTGTTGTTGTTTTGTTGAATTATAGTGATACCTTTGTATATATGTATAGTATATATTTTTGCACAAAAGGATCTTTTTTAACATTAAATTATTACAAGCTGGATTTTAAATAAACAGAATATGAAAGTTGTATGTATTCCTATACCATACCTGCCCAGTGTCCTATATAATATGTATTTTATTTTCTATGAAAATGGGAACTTTTGTTTTTTTTATTTGAAATTCACAGATAAAAGATGAATAGTGTTCTTTAATTATTTATTTAACATTGCGCACTTTTGAGAGTTGATTAACATGTGAATAGGACTTTTTATCTCTCGACCCCATGACATCCTTGTTAAAAAAAACAAGTGGCAAAATGTTTTATGCTATTTCAACAAGTAGATACGTACCATAATAAAATACCATACATAAGTACATTTATATATATACTCTCTGTCTGTGAAGAGATCAAACACCTACATACATAAACTATTGCATATTTCTTTGGATGGGGATTGGGGTTGTTGATTCATTTTATATGAAGTTACTTTTCTTTTAAAATGTGCTGGTAGCAGATTATAGAATTTTGTTTCTATAGTTTATTGACTTATGAGACATATCAAAGAATAAAAGGGTTTTTCAATAAGGGAGCACCCAGAATGGATTATAAAGACGAAACATTTTGAACTTTATTGCTTTAAACTTGTAAGTAATTTTACAGTAACATGATAGTTTGAAATAATAACGTCGTTCAAATATTCGCCATGGTTTTTCTTGGGAAGTCCAATTTTTAATGACTGTGTCGCTTAAATCTGCTTAAATTTGCTGGATGGCAGTTATTATGTTGATTTTTAAGAATTTGTGAGATCACATTTCTTTTGAATGTAGGCCTTTAATTACACAGGCCTACAGTGTTTTTGGTGCCGCCAAAGTGAAAACTGTTTCTATGTTAACTAGTTACCCTGGTTCTAACTGCATACTTACTTTTTTGATCCTACGTGTAATTTTTGAGATACACCATTATGTGCAAATAATAAAAATTTAGCGATTTTTTAACAGTTAATTGCGTTATTCTACATGAAGAAAGCTTCTTTTTAGAGATTTTCTTTTATGAGTGTCCTTAAGACATTCTCGCGGGATACACCAGCAGTAATCAGCCATCATAACGTCTTCCCATCGGCCTCGATTCCTATCTTTCATGGCTTCTAAGTCCCGGTGGAACCGTTCTCTTTGTTTGTCGCTTTATGAACCAAGATTTTTGGAAAATCTTTCCGAATGACTGTAGAGGTATTGAACTTTAATAATCATTCTTTTAAAATTTTCCAGAAAGCCCAGAACTAAGTCTTGGTAATTTACGGACTTATGATTTCTTAAAAAATTGTTCACTATATTGAAGATTCTAAATCATTTGAATGAAAGAATTGGTTATCTTTTATCAAATATCTTATTTGTGGTCCATCAAATATACCGCAGCCTTAACTTTTTCTGTATTCAAACTAAGAATTTTTTTTTTAAATATAAATTAAAAAAAGCCAGTTTTAACAAATGCTTTTACGTATCGTTCATCAAACCTAATTTTATGTGCAATGGAGGCAAAATTATTTTTTATCTCAAAACTAGAGGTGTGTTTAAGACGCTCTTTTTGCCAATAGTTAAAGATTCCCCACAGGACAACCTTGCTTTATCCAGTGGTCAATTTTGTTTTTGCCCCATTGACAACTAAAAAACATGAAACATGGAAATTTGGTGAAGCCACTTTGTTGTCCCAGTAAAAATGTAACTATTTTTAAATCCACGCATGCATAACTCATTGATGATCATGATTTTTCAATTATTCTAAAACAAGAGAAACAGACTGATACTCCTTTATTTTCGTGGAATGAACTAGTGGAACGGCACCATATTTACTTCCATTTTGTAATGGGCTTGTGACCTTTTTTCACTGTGAATTCACCACAAATATAACAAAATGAGTTTGGATCATTTAAGCATCTGCTCTTCTAAGAAGACACATCAAAAACTTTAATTTAAATCGCTTGAAAATAGACAAAGTGACCTAAATGACAAGAAAGCTCGGCCACATATGCGAAAAAAATGTAAGCGAGGGTTAAAAAAAACTGTAAGTAGCTTTAACTTCAAAATACCGTTGTTCGTATTTAGTGACAGTGGACAAACAAAAATGATATCATTTATAGCGGCACCAAAAAATTGTCTTTATTTTGTAGGCCTGTGTTATTTATTCACAAATCCGATTATATATGTATTAAAGTTATTTAAACCATATTTAAATATTATTTAAATAATCAACAAATCTATGATTTTTTTTTTCTTTTTAAAAAAATTTAAAATCCGGCTTTTACACCAAAATACGTTTTTGACGTAGCGCCTTTTACCTTTTTGAGCGAATGTTTATATTTTCTTTTTCCGGTCTGAAAAGTTTCCTATGCATTGATACTAAAACATTTGTAAATAAAAAGTCATAAAATGTGTTGAAAAAATGAAGTTAATGAAGATTTTAAGTTCCTTTCTAGCCGAAATAAATATCATCAATTAATATTCAAGATGGAAGAATTTACAAAATAAATTGAAAACTTTTTATAATACACATTAATTTTACGACTTTACTTTTTGGAACAGCATAGTTAAAATTTGTTTAAACCAAAAAATAATTTTAGAAAAAGTGAAATTTATATCACTTTTGAGGAGATTATCTACAATTTTGCAAAATGTTCGAATTAACTAGAATAATAACGAACAATTTCTATAATTTGGAATTTCAAATAAAACGGTTTATGGACCGAAATCCCATATTTTTAAATATTTTCAAAAAATAATTACAATAAATCCGTATCCAGAACGACTTTCAAAAATGACAAATTCAAAAAAGTAGAATAAACTGAGGACAAATCATCTCACATCTTAATTGGTAGATACAGTTTTTAGCTCGCAGAAAAATTCCAATCGAAATCGTAGGAGTCGTTTTCGAGAAAAATAAGGTTTTCCGTAATGATTTCTTACACTAGATAAAAAAAACAACAACACAAACATGTATATGCCAGTAAGACCATATAGGTTCTTATAAATTAGGCAATGTTAGAAGGAATAGAAGGATAGTATAGACTTTTGTTGGCATTGAGAAATAAGGTTTTGATTATCTCAATAAATCCCAGGGGTGGCGTTCAGTTGAGGGAATATAGAAAAGAATGCTGCCTATGACCGGGGATCGAAACCACACATACAGGTTAGCAGTCAAGCAATACTTCCACTGCGCCGGGACCACCCCCGGCCAATTATAATGGCAAATGATTATAATTGGTCAAAAGAATAGTTTTTTCATCAGTTGAATGTTTTTCGAGAAATCGTTTTTTTAAAAAACGATTTTTTTTATACCTACATACGTACGTTTTAAAAAAAAATATTGGTGCACCATTTTTCTAATTTTAAGTGCAGAGTTAAACAATCTATTGGAAAAAATATGCACCATTTTTTGAAATATCGAATTTTCAAAAAAATATTAAATTTTTTTTTTATACTAAGTTTAAAGCCAAAAAAATTGTTTAAATTTGTCTTTCTAATATTCAAAATATTCGAGTGCAAAAATAAAAAAGAAATAAAATCAATTAATTATGGACCTGGTGACTAAAAACAAAGTAGGGTTTTTTTCGAAAATTCAAAAGAACAGCCGTTAATTGAAAACCGTTATGATTCGGTATGGAAAGTTATAGTTACTTAAAATCCAAGGGTCATTCTTTAGCCTATCAATAGTTTCATTTTGGACCTTTGAATATATTCGGGTGATCCAAGTCAAAAGACAAATATAAAAATTAACAAGAGAATCGAAAATTATAACCAAAGTTAGTACCTACTAAATTTTTTTTTTTTTAATTTTGAGTTTGAAAATAATTTATTCGAAGAAAAATGAAAAAAGACGAAAACTAACCACTAAAATACTTCATTTAAAAACATAATTCAAAGAATAAGTTCCAGGCTTTGAAAAAAGCTATGAATTAATGTTTTAAGTTGTTTTTTAATATTCATTGGGCCTTACCAATAACCAAATTCAAAGACGACTTAAATATTCAAGTAAAATGAACCATAATGGTATGGACTATAAATAATGAACCATATGTATCACATGTTTTATATTTAAAAGTTCGTACCCTGTAATATTCATTATTTAGGGTCTACTTAAATATTTAAGTCATACCATGTTTGGTTTGTTATATATATAGAGTATATACCATTATGGTCCATTTTATACTTTAATATTTAAGTCGTCTCTAAATTTTGTTATTGGTATGGGCCCATTTTCTATTTTAGATATTTTTTTTTTATTTTATCCCTCCCACCTTAAATGACGAACATATAAAGCTGCTCAATATCTTGAAATCATGTCCATATAATGTACTAACAATGAATAAAATTATATGCTTTTATCACAAAATGCACAATTTTTTAACTAAGCCACTCCAACATAGAAAAGTAAAACCCTTTACTCTAGCAATTGGTCTATTTCCAAAAAAGTTAATTTTTATGAAGAAAAGTATTTTAATGTTTTTTTTTTACAACTAACTGTTTGGGAGATATTCCGAAAAACCATTTTGGGGGGCATTTAATCCCCCGTAAATTGTTAGTGGTGCTAATTATCCTTAACCCATTTCCGGCGGCTACCAGTTCCATTGACTTAGAAACTTGAAATTTCACATACCGTCTATTTTTTGTGCAATTAGAGGAAATGTGTAAAAAAAAATTTGGAAAAGCTTTTGGTTTTTTAGAAAATTCACTTTGCTTTTTCGCAACGCTCGCCGAAAGGGGTATCAAAATTATTGAAAGAAAATTTTCTCCTTACATGGAATATGTCAACTTTATTTGAATACTTTTATGAAAAATTAGTTAAAATAAATACACTGGGTTATGAAGAAATGAAGAAATTCATAATAAGATAAGAACATGTAATATACATATATTTCATAGTTACAAAGAATTGGTTTTTTTATGGGTATTCATCGAAGCATTTTGGATGAAGCAGGATATTATATTTTTTACATGAAAATATGGTTTGGCTGGACGCTTGCGACATTGAAGATGTTTTCCTGCTTTGATGACTGTGTGCTTGATGTCATTGGGGTTTCTTTGCTTTTTTTTGTAAGTAGTAGTTGCCCGTGACTTAATGGTTAGTTCGTAGGACTGTTACGCTGATGGTCTTGGGTCCGTTTCCCAGCCTATGCCACCTAAAAACAGAAATGTTTTTGCACGGGCTTCTCATCTTGGCCGTTCGGATTCGATAGAAAATTGTAGGTGACCTCAATTTCTGCCAATAGACAGTTGAATTGATTGAGAGTTGAAAGTCACTAGGCCTTGGTTCTACACGAGCTGTCGCACCACCCAATTTATTTATTTTTTTCCTTCCGTTTGAATCACACGTTGAATATTTATTTGCAATCGCAAAATGGAATCTACAACAATGTTTTAAATTCTAGCTGTGGAATTGGTGTTTCTTTAGCAAATTTTTTGCAAACTCAAGGTATCTTCCAAGCATTTACCAATGCTGCGTCCAGTGCATTTGAGAAAAGTGGCCAGGACAACTTCTTTCCCCGAATTCGAATGCAATAATTGCTTGTAGCGTAACTAACAAATCAACTCCACCCATCCTTATGTATATGCACGAATTGCATTTGATATTGGAATGTTGACGTGTTTTCTTTTTTTTTAATAGCTTCTGAATTATATAAATATTATAAGCTTACCGATTTTGTCATGAATTGATCGTATATTTTCACTTGACACGTCTGTTGGTTTTTTTTTTTGAAAATTCAACTCGATGTCTTTTTGACCACTTAGGGAACTCATAACGAAGACATGTTGATTCTTTGTTAAAATTTTGAAGCGACGTTTTCGAATGTTGTTTAAATCTTTTGATCGACGTCCGGTTCGTCGTATTTTTCACGAGGCTTTTCAGAATTTAAATTATCAAATCTACATACATTCTAGTTCAATTTTCAATTTTCTTTCAAAAACGCTCATAAGAACAATAGCCAAAGCTTTCATACTAATTATTTCATAAAATAAAGTCAAAGGGATAGTAAAGGGTTTTTCCAATATAGTATGACTGGATTTTTTTTTCTCAGAACTAAAATATGAATTCTTTTCTTGGACAGGATATTCTGAGAAAAAACCGATCATTCTGATTTGAAAACGCAACGAACGCAAAAATTTTTTTAGGTTCAAATGCTACTACATTAGGCGAGCGTTGCGAAAATGCAACATAGCGTTTTCGTCTCTTCTGTCAGGCAAGCAACTCATGCGAATTGCGTCAACACTATTTTAGAATATAATTTGAACCTTTATTTACCTGTAGCTGTAATTATTTTAAAAAGTTATTATTTTTGTGATATTTTTCAATAGTTCGAAAATGCTATCTCAAAATTTTCAAAATTTCGAAAAATTTGTTTAAAAAAAAAAATCCAAAAACAGGTCGATTAGATAGTTCAAATAACTCTCAAATTCACTATTTAGTTTATTTAAATTTATCATCAGTTAAATTCCAGACCTCCTCAGATTTGACGTTGCATTTTCGCAACGCTAGCCGGAAATACAGGGTGGCGCACGAATCGTGCTTTTTTTCTGTGTGAGTAATCGGCTTATTTTTTTTTATTTTGTAGGTTACTATTTAGATTTATAAAAATGGATGCTTGGGATACGGAGAAAAGAATTTGGATAGTGCAACGGTACCATGCTTTGCAGTCCGTCATTTCCGTCCAAAGGGAATTTAGGCGGGAGTTTGGCGGTAATCCCCCGAGTAGATGGACCATTATGAGGTTTGTAAACATGTTTGCCGAATCTGGAAGCATTGCACGAAGGCCGTACCATCGAGATGCCAATGTTCGGGTTCAGGATACAATCGCAGCAGTAGCATCTGCAATACAGGCCAATCCGAACGTTTCGACCCGAAACTTATCGGGGCAAATTGGAATTAGTAGACGGTCATTACAACGGATACTTCATGACGATTTAAACTTGTTTCCGTATAACAAAGTCCAAATTACTAGCAAGTTAAACCCTCAGGATTTGCCTGTTCGCCTGGAATTTTGCCAAAAAATGATATCAATGGCCGAAGAAGACAACACATTGATCAATTGTTTGTTCATGTCTGATGAGGCCCATTTTGATCTTAACGGCAATGTAAACAAGCAAAATTTCCGTATATGGAATTAGTCTAATCCAGAAATGCTCCATGAGACGGAACTGCACCCAGAACGAGTCACTGTGTGGTGCGCAGTTTCATCAAGGTGTATTGTCGGGCCGTACTTCTTTGAAGAAAACGGTGTAACCGTTACTGTCAATGGGGACCGTTATTTAAAGATGTTGAAGGAGTTTTTTGACCCAGAACTGCGCCGAAGACGTATACCATTCAACAGCGTTTGGTTTCAGCAAGATGGAGCAACTGCACATATAGCCAGACCAGTTATGGCGGAGCTAAACAAAAAATTCGCAAACAAATTAATTTCTAGGAACTCCACTCTTCGCTGGCCCCCAAGGTCACCTGACCTGACTGCACCAGACTTCTTTTTATGGGGTTATGTCAAGCAAGAGGTGTATAAAACGAAGCCCAGGAATTTAACTGAATTAAAGCAGTCTATAACGACAATAATTGAGGCGATCCCAACTTCAACTCTTCAGGCCGCAATGAATAATTTTTTGACCAGGTGCCGCATATGCGTGGGACAGCGTGGAGGTCATTTGCGGTCTATAATCTTTAAAAACAACTAACTATTTAAAATAAAATTTTATTTTCTAACCAATAAAAAAAAAATAAATGAAATACATCGATTAAAAAAAAAGTTATTTGAATTTCTTATTGAACCACAATTGGTGCGCCACCCTGTAGGTTAATTTTGAATACCTATTTTTAACCAATTAACACACGAAATTTCTTTAAACGACAGCGACTCGTAGAAGATCAAAAGGCAAAACAATCGAAATACCTCTTCGTCGACGAACAATGAAACTAATCTACACCATTTGAATATACTCGATGATAAAATTTTGAAGACCTTGAAAGAACCATGGATTCCACCAAAATCGTACGACTTTTAAAATATTCACAAATGGACCTCGTAGATTTCAACTTTAGTGGCTAACTGACTTTCCATTTATTTCCTATTCTACAAATTTAATGTTCTTCCACACCAACGCGAATTTTCGGTGGCGACGACGAAAACAATAATAACAACGTATTGTTTTCATTGACAACCACGTATTATTATTGTTGTTTTCGTCGTCGCCACCGAAAATTCACGTTGGTGTGGGGTTGGTGTGGGGTTGGTGTTCTTTGCCGCAATTGTGTTCTCTTTAAGCCAAAAGTTGATCGCCAGCTTCAAGGTCGTTTATTCTGAAAGAATTTACTATAGATACAAAGACTTCCATAAACTTGTGAAACATCATTTAAGATCAAGGTTGCACTCTGAATCTAAAATAAAGTTAACGAATTTTGCAAAATTTCAGACAAGGCCAAAAGTGTTGAGTATCATAAAAAAGTCAAATCAATTTTCAATGAAATATAACATCACCTTAAAACTTCTTCTTAAATCTCTTGTTTGACCCTCCCCCCCTTTCCCCTGGGAAAATACTGAGGGGGCCTATGGCCATATACCAAAATCCAGCTTCCCAGCGATTATTTTCTTATTGGGCTTTTTTTATAGCTTAAATGACTGGGCTGATGGTTGCTATATAACCTACAAAAATTCGACCGTTCCTATTAAAAGTCCCTTTTATAACTTTTTATAAAATAAAGAATAATTTCCTGTCGAAGATCCTTTATTTGTTTAATATACAATTAAAAATTGGCATATCCCCTTGTTAAAAATGTATTTATATTAATTCATATGTTGATTAGAAAGAAAAAAGAATATCGATGATAAAAAAAATGTTAAGTTTATTCATATTTTTCCACGTTTTGAACTTTAAAATAATTAAAAATTGGAAAATTTGTTGTTGTCCTCTATCTCTTATGCGGCTATCTACAGAGAGGCTTTAAAAATTCAACATTCTACAATTTTTTTTTATAATCTCAACCCATTTTTTTGTTTGTGTAGACTGATGGAATTAGAAAATTCTCATACTAATCATCTTTTTTTAAATACCGTTTGCAATATTTTAACAAAAAATAAATTAAATAAATAAATACAAATATTTTAAATGCCAGCTTTTCCGCTACATAAACATCCTTTATAAATTATATGTACAAAAAATGGCAATAAACAAATTACAATATCTCTAATCAGTGATTCTATGAATTTTATACGTAATACACAGAAAAAAACGTATTAGATTTAAATAAAAATGATTAAAAGCATAGAGTTGTATGTAAATTGTAAATAAAAGTTATCCGAAACTACGACAACAACAACAATAAATACAACGAGGTTTTTCAATAATTAAAATCAGATGAAAAGAGCCCCATTTCCATGCCAGAAAATATGATTAATAAATATTTTACATCAACGTCAAAACGAACGGATATTGATCTGCGGACATCCTGAATGTGATATATGTATGTGTTGTGTGTACTGTGTATATGTGTGTTCGTTTGTAATATAGTGGACGATTTAATTTCCCGAATGATTCTGTGGTTAATTGATTTTTATTTATTACAACGTCAAGCACAACATACATATCTACACATTGGTATATCAATATATAGACCCTGGATACACAAACAAAAGGACATATAATTAATTGGTCGATATTCATAATTTTTTGTTGCATGCCTATAATATATGTGGGTACGCTAGTGTGTCCATTCCAGGGTCCTAGGTAGGGGTATCTACTTATATATCTTATTTATGAATGTATATATCCTCTTCAATGAACTAACAGTGACAATTGACGTATAAAGGTTCCTCGTTTGCTGATTACCCAAACAGCAATTTAATTTACCCGGATTAAATGTGTCGAATACCCTGAAATATATAATTGTATAAGTAGTGCCATTATGAAATGAAATGAGGCCATATAATGGATCTTCTGGATATCTTCAATCGAATCAATGGGACAGGGATTTTATACGAACACAAAAATATAAATTTATATATTTTTAATTTGTATTTTTAATATCCAATTCGAAAATCAATCCGTCAACCCTTTTTAATATTAAACCAAGTTCAGGGATTCTCCCCTTCCCCGAGTTTATAATATCTACTTACACATCTACCCTATAAAATGTATACCCTCTTGAACTGTGAATCGGTGTATCCACAAAAAAAAAAATAATAATAATAAAAAGGACGACAGACCTCCGCAACACTTTGATGAATCCTTAAAGTTGAGGAGACCGAAGCAATGGATGACGACGACGATGATGATGACGATGCGATGGTAAAATGGTATAAGAGAGCTTCGGTGCTACCTCATAAAAGAAATGGTCAAGTTTAATTTAAATTGCCCCCATTTAACTTTTAATTAAATGAACGAAAACTTTCATTTGCCATGCCATTTCGACTTTATTCCGCTCAAAATGAGTTTTAATTGTTTTAATTAAAAGAAAAAAATATTTAAGACAAGCATACCCATTATATGGCTATAAGAGAGGAACTTGGTGGATGGGGGGCGGTAGCCAGAAGGAGGATACAGATCCTCCCTCTCTAGTTTTGAAAGAGCAAAAGAAGTGCTTTTCATGTAAAACAGTTGAAATGGTACTCCTTACCATGGTAAGTTTTTTTTTGTTTAATATGTAAAAGGACTTATAAGATCCTTCTAGTCAGTTGTACTCCCTGTACTTATATACATATTCTTTGGAAGGTGCGTGTTGTTTTTTTTTTTCTTTTTTAACCAAAATTCGATTTAAAATTGTTGGTGAGGTTCATATATTTAGAGGTACCAACATAGTACACAAGTCGGGCCCTTCTGTATTTAAAGCTTTCCCTGCAATAATTGTAAGTTCATTGAAGTTTCTTTTTTTTTTTTCATTTTTTTTTTAAGTGATTTTGTGCAGAAATATCCCTCTTCAGACTCTCCACACTTGAAATGATTTAAAAAGGGTAAAAACAAAAAACCTTGAAGAGTAGGAAAGCTGTTTTAATGAATATAGTTTAAGAGCATTGAAAAGTTTTATGGATTCAAAGGAATTCATTTGATGGCTGAATTAGTTTTGGTTATAAAGCTAAGAGTTGTAATTGACATGAAGTTAATGGGTAAGCATAAATAAATATATATCAAATGTATGTTTTTTCAGTTTTTTAATTGGATATATATAGTTTGCGATTGGCAAGACAAGTTTATAAGTTGAAATGATAAAAAGTTTAACGATTCTAGAAATAGAAAAAAAGATAAAATAAAATACTCTCCATTACGAGATGTCGATGCTGATATAAAAAAAATAGTTTTCTACGAAAGTGTTGATTTTTAAAACTTTATAAGCCAGATAATATGGGATTCAAAGCATTCAAATTTAAATCTAAAAATTCAGATTTCTGAATTTGTAAAGCTCCTGATTCAGCTGTCACTCTAAATGTCGTCTAACTTTTTATGACAGCTGCCCAATCAGATGCCAGAAAAATCAGAATTTTCCGGTGTAAATTGCACACATGTGGCCTGTTTACGCAAAAAGTAGTGGCAATGATGATTTTTCGGGTGGGTCTATTAGCAAAACTTCTTAGTTTATTGAATTAACAAATGTCTGGACCATTATAAATTTTCATTTCGATGAAAAATTTTGCTTATACTTTACTTATCAAAGTAAAAAAAATTTGTATGGTGGCAAAAAAATTATTTTTATATTTTTTTTAGTTTTGAGTGTAAATTTGAGGGGATTGCGTGAAAAAACTACTTTTTTTTTATTTTACTTGATATTCCAACTAACAAACTCTCCAGAGCTAAGCCCTTGAAATGTCAAAAAAAACTTCCATATAAGACTCTCTTATATCCCATTGCTATACTCAAAAATTATTGTCTTGTTATGAAACATAAATAGCTCTCATAGCATTTTTATTTTAAGAGCTGGACACTTTTCTCTCTTTTTCTCTCTTCAGAATACTTAAATCTTATAGCTTAATCAATTTTTTCTTCTTGGAATAGGATTATATAAACTTACAGTCTTATAAGAATCCTTTTGTGAAAATTCAGCTCTAAACAGATGTTCGTAGTCTTTATAATCCCATAACAAGACTTATGTAAGAGTTTTAGTCTTTTTGTACTTCTATGTAAACCCTTACAAGATCTGAGTTTAATACCTCATGTATCAAGAGTATCTGGAGTTTAAATGCCAAAAGTATTGCAATAGGAGGCTTATGAGTTCATTGATAAATATTAAAATAATTAAAATAATATGCATTATTTTGAAGGTGCGTTGTTATTTTTCGAGGTAAGTTCAAATTAGTCGATGCATTTTCAACCGCATACGTTTTTTGTTTCACATTATGTGAAAAACAATAAATTAATATAAAGTATCGCCATTATAATGCATAATAATAATTGATTCACTTACAAAATAAATATTTTCACACAAGCCTTTCAGTTTTTTGACAAGAAACACACACACAAATAAAAATAGTTTGTTTCTCTCTGAGAAAATATTAAATGAGAAAGATGTATATAATTTTTTGAAGTTTACAAAATATGTACTCTGTTCTCTTTTGAGCGGATCTTATTGGAAGAGACGTATTCTCATAGCAAGACTAAGTTGACGTGAGAGCCTCCTATAACTAGGCCATTTAACGATTTTAACAGTCTTTTAACAATCTAGTAGTATTCTACAAGATTACTTTAAGCTCCCTAACTATAGTCTCGTTAAGGTCTTGGAGCATCTTATGAGACGCAAAATGTTACTTGGGATATTTCTTAATATGAATGTATTTAAATAAAAAACTATTTTTTGTTTAGAATGTTTGGATGAAACAACAACACTTGGGTGAGTGAGGCATAAAATACCATTCAAAATTGCCATTGATTTTTAATATTTTTTCTTTCTTTTCCAATTCGATTTTTTATAAAATTTCCCCTCCTATACGTTTTTTTTTTTTTTGTCTCGAACTAACCTAAACGCTCTAGCCTTTTTTCGCGTCTTATGAAAAACACCCTGCATATATATTTGATTTGTTTAATTTTAATCCACTGTCCATAGATTCCATAAATGGATTCTCTATCGTAATGTCTCTTAAATAGCGGTTTTTGCACTTAGCCTATACTCTAAATGCAAACAAAATTTTAATATGGAGCCTTGTAGTCCAGTCAATAAAGCATTTTGACTCGGAAAAAATCGCCGGAAAGTTGGATTTTTGTAGCCTCCTCATTGTATTCTCCTCATTGCGTTATTAATTTTATCTGTATTTTCTTCGATTAAGAGTTTAAAAATCATTTATTTAAAAAACGAAGCACTTAAATAATGTAATCTTACAACATAATTAAAGAACAAATTATTGGCTTTAAAAAAAGTTATAACATCATATTGTAGGTGTTGCCGTTGTGTTTTCATTTTCTATTTTCAATATATTTTTTTTAATTTACTCCTCCCACCTGGTGGACAAATACAATAAGCCGATATCTTAAAATAATGTTCATATAATGTACCGACAACAAAAAAAATTGATGCACTTATCACAAAATGCACAATTTTTTAACTAAGCCGCCCAACTACTCATATAGAAAAATTAGTCCCTTTAACTCTTCCGATTGGTTTATTTCGAAAACGGTTATTTTTATGAAAAAAAGGAAATTAATCTTTTTTGTAGGAAATTTTCCAATCTACAAAATTTGTCTTTGATATTTTTTTTTTTTTTACAAATTACCTTTTGGAAGTTATTCCTAAAAAAACATTTGGGGGGCCTTCAACCCGTAAATTGTTAGCGGTGCTCATATCGATAGGAACTTTTGACAGTTTCTTAAAAACACCATGATGAGGCTATACCTATATACTAAAATTCAGCTTTCCGGTGATTATTTCCTAATTGGGATGTTTTTTTGGCTTTATTGACTGGACTGTTAATCCTATGTACACAGATCGCGCTAAAATTTCATATCAAATTCCTTCCAAAACTAAGCCGAGCTAAAAACCAATGGCACACAGCTCTTTCATAATTTAGCGCACGAAATAATTGTTCGGCTAGAGAATTACTAGCTAAATTTTAACAGATTGAATTCTGTATGAGCTTTGCTTTGTGAAATTAAAAATAGAATTGGAGGAATATTATAGGCAATACACGATTTATCTCAGCCAAAGGAAAGAATCCTTCTTAGTTAATTTATAAATTCATTTGGTACATTAGTGGAAAGAAATTCTATAAAATGGTAGAATATAATTTCTTCTCATAGAACAGCTGTTTTCTATGAAATATTTTCCACAGCGCTCTTATGTCAAGGTAAGGTTTCAGCTGATTTTTGGGAGAAAAGTGGGATAAGATTAAGCGCGATCTGTGTATCTAGACTTTACTGCATATACATACGTAAAGTACCCGGTTGTTAATATATATGTACACGATGTGCCTTCACGATGAAATTACTAAGCCAATCAATTACACTCAGTAGCTCACAAGATATAAAAAAAAAAAAAAAAAACGCAAAAAAATATAAATTCCTAATGTGGGCCCGAAATGATCTTCGTTGTCTTTACATGATTGAAATATTTAAAAAAAAAATTAATATCTCACAATGAACCAGTGTGTCTATTTGTCTTAAAATTATTATTGTCATATTGTCACAAATGTCATTTGTCAGAATCCAAACAATTTTTACAGAGATTTAGACCATAATATCTTTTTCATTTTATACATATACATAATACGAGTACCAACATCCGTATTCAATCATTCTTGTTCTGTATTATCCTGCCTTTTGTTTTTCGCATCCTGTTTTTCATCAGTGCTGTTATACAAGCGCTAAGTATTATGTATTTTTTTTTGTTAAAAAAGTAACACGAGAAAAACAAAATGTCATTGCGAAGTTGTTAGTTGATGTATAACGCCAAGCTAAGACCTATATAATGCGTATATGGAATGTGAATCATTATTTTACATTACACATACTTCGACTTCTATTTCACAAACATACAAAAATATAAAAAAGGGTGTTCTAAGAATTTTTTTTATATTAGATACAAAACCACTCTGTTTTGTGTCCAATAAAAATTTAATCGTATCCATATAAACTGATAGATCCTCGCTTGACTGAACACCAAGCTTGTATAAGCTTAATGCTTTTGGAGGTGGGAGAGAACGTGAAATGTGACAACCCTCTAAAATCATGGATAGTGTCCGACCGAAGCTTCGGCTTCGGCCTTCGGCTTCGGTCGAATTCGGCCAAAAAAACAACATTCGGCCAAACCTTCGGCTTCGGCCATTTAAGGCCGAAGTTTTGGCCGAAGCCGAAGAATCTGTTTATTATATCGAGCAAACAAACTTTTGTTCTTAGCATACAACATTAGACTCTTTGATTTTAATTAATAATGTATTGAATTAATATTACTAAAAATTATTACTAAAAATAAATTATTTATTTCTTTTTTGTTTATAATTACTAATTAGTTATAAGTTATTTTTATTTTATTTGTCTTATGTTATTTAAGCAATAAATTTTAATAAAAATAATATTTTTATCCAATTGGAAAGGAGAATCCTTGACTTTTTTCAACCTTAGGCTTCGGCTTCGGCTTCGGCCGAAGATTTTCTTTCAGCCTAATAATTCGGCTTCGGCTTCGGCTTCGGCTGAAAATCGACCTTCGGTCGGACACTAATCATGGATAATTCAGATGTTTTGGTATTTATGTTGACTTGACTAAAATAAAGGACAATAATTTTTTAATCTCATCCAATTCATAGAACAACCGAAAAAATATTGGCATTTTTTTTTAATACTCTGAAAATAAATCTCTGGAACAAAATACTAAAAATGTTGGTTTGAAAAGTGGTTTGAGTAAAATTCGCCCACTGTCACGCCCACTCTTTTATTTTACATATACAGTAGAATCTCGGAAAGATGAACGGTTTCAAAAGATGAATAGCTCGGAAATATGAACGAAATATTTCCACTTTTCAGTGTTCAAAAAGATGAAAGGTTGAAATTTAGTACTCGAAAAGATGAAAACTTTATTTCCAACATAATTTTTTAATTTTTCTTTGCCTTTTAGTTCCTCTTGAACAGTACTTTGGGGCTTGTTTTGACTTGTTATGTAAATAATATTTAATGTTTTTATTTATAAAACTGTATCTTCTACCTTAACCAAATGTTGATGCTCGAAAAGATGAACAATTTGAAAAGATGAACGGGCCCTGTTTTATATCTGTTTATCTTTTCGAGATTCTACTTTATTTTAGTTTTCTCCTTATTGGAAGTCCTTGGAAAGTTAAAATTTTGTTATAAAGCTGTAAAGCATGACATATGTCATTTGTTTCACCCACTACCACGCCCACTTTTCATATATAAAAATTTCATCCTTATATACAACGTCTCCAGGAGGCTTAATCTTGAGCCAAAACCATCACATTTGTAGTGAATTTTTTTAGAAATCCACCTACTGCCACGCCCAATTTTTTATATTTGAGATTCCTCCTTACTTTACATCCCTAGAATGTTGAAATTTTGAACCTATAATTAAAATCTTTTCAACCTTAAGCATGACATCATGCGTACCTAGTTTTTTTCTTTTTAAAGTCCTCCTACGGCCACACCCACTTTTCTAATATTTCAGTTCATATTTTGTGGTTTGACAAATGTTCAGTAGTTGGTAGTTCTGTAAAAGAATGCAATAATTTGGTAATGCAATCAGTAAAGTCGCAGTTAATTAACTTAAGAATTGAGTCCAAGTTAATAATGAGGATGGGTTCTTCAACTGCAAAATAAACAGTCAGCAGTAATTATTACTAATAATCTGACTGTTCATGTTCATAAAAGCACTTAATTGACTAAAATTTTATTAACTGCAGTCATTTTTAACTGGTTTAAGTCTTTTAGTCTATTGAAATTCTCTATTACTGCCACTATTTTGGTTTTAGTCTTTTAACAGAGTTAATTTACTGTTATGACATTTTACTTATTTTAAGTCTTTTTACTAGTGAAATCTTTCTTAAGTGAATACCTATGGGACCACAGGTATTAAATTATATCTTTTACTATTGGAATTATGAAGTATTTTAGAAGACTAAAGACTTTCAACTGACTAAAAGACTAAAACCAATTGAAAAGTACTGCAGTTAATTAACTTTTAGTCAATGAACAGCTTTTATTAACTCCGAAGTTATATAATATTAGTATTTTGCAGTTAAAGTACCCAGTCCCAGTACTAGCTTGCATTCAATTGTTAAGTTAATTAACTGGTGTTTTATTGACTGCGTTACCAGATTACTGCAGTTTTTTAAAGCTATGGTACCCACTGGCTGCGACTACCCGGATGGAGTTAATGACTTTTTGTAAGTTAAAAGACTTAATGAAATTATTTTTTTATTCAATTAACTGCAGTACCAAATTATTACTAGTAAAAGAGATTTGCAAATTTATCTCAATATACAGTCTTTATATTAAAAATTACCATAAATGATTTAATGGTACATATTTTAATTATAATTGGTGCAGTTTAAGTTCTTCAGGAAGACAAGATTCTGAAACACCCTTTTACTTTATTTAATTGTACTTACTTTTGTTTTATTCCAAAGCTTTAACAGTCGACTGAGAGTGACCGACGTGACGCGTCGACGCAACGTACTGTGGAAACTGAAAAGTATGAAATGTCTTGGTGTTACTATTACTGCTACTGCTGCTGCTACTGCAACCAAAATGACACAGCAACAGAAAAATTATGTCAAATCATTTGACAAACAAAAACATCATCCCACATATAAAGGGAAGCATAGAGACAGAGAGAGAAGTATGTGTGTAATTTGTAGTGTAGTATGTGTGTGACGTAGTTATGGAAGTAGAAAGTAACGTGTATGCAAATTCAAATATAGCACGCGTCGCACATGCAGTGAAACCATAAATTTTCATTTTGTCAACATGGATCCTCCTACACCTCAAGCCACACAATTCTAGCTCCTGCTCCTAGTTCTCCAGCTGTATATACCTATTTACGTGTGGACCTGTTTCCAGCATCTTCGATAGAATAGCTTCGTGTATAGTATAGTCTCGTCGCATCGTGACAAAATATAATACGCGGAAAATTATATTCGCTTTTTATCATATAAAAGATGTGCAAAATGAAATGAAAACTCCACCCCACGTCACACTGTCGCATAGCTCGCTTCATTCTTCAAATGTTGCTTTTTTGGCATCATTTGGTAAAGACACATACACGTCTTTCATTGAGATGTGAATTTATTGTATATTTCATTCCCCCCCTACCCCATCCCCAGATGTATGTATGGTAGAAAGTTTATAGGGATCTGATGGGACCGATTTACGTATTGAATTGATAAGGAAGCACGCGTTTCGAAGCGGGACACCTATATAGGTATATTCTTCGGTTTTTGAGGTTGGAGGGAGGATTATTTTATGGTGGATACGTTATGGTGGTAGCGGCGGTGACGAAACGATGGTGTGCAGAGTGTTTAATCAGCCGCAACCAGAAGCAGGTGGTTGTCGTGCTCATTAATTTCTTAGCAAGGATGTTTTGTCTTTATAAGATGAAAATATACGATGTTGTTGTTGTTGTTGTTGGATATGAATGAGACGAAAAAGAGATGTGAGCGAAATCAAAACGAAACTGAAGTTGATTTTCTATTTTATATTATTCGCATTTCGCATTGGGAGTTTTGTGTGTTATATAATTGGGGCAAAATCTAAATAATCCAAGCGGATATCCAAGGACATCACATCCCAGCCAGCATAAAATTTATATCCTCATCATCATGATATGATTTTGTTTTTCTGTGTCAATATACATATATACATACATAGAATCTGGGTTATTCTATATAAAATATATTTATGTACATATATGATACGCATCCAGATGATAGGGGCTCTGTTTTGTGGTATATATTTAAAGGTTGATGATAAATCAAAAGCGACAATGTTTTGTTGGATTTATAGATATGTAGGTACATATAAAGATTTGTGAGTTTTTGGGGAATTTTGATTGTTGATTATCTGGGACTTCTTAACTTTTTTGTAATATTGGAGTGCAAAAGTTGATAGGATGTACATATTTAGAAAACAAATCAAAATATAATATTGATTGGGAGGAAATGTTGATTCAATTGACAAGTCAGATGATTATTATGAGTAAGAATTTAGGACTATTTAAATTAGACGCAGGAAGAAAAGCTTCAAATTTGAGTGTTAAGTTCAGTTAAGTTAAGTAAAGTTAAATAGAATTTTATCCAAAGATTTAATTGACAGTGTTTTCACTTGGGCTTTATAACGAGCAGCTATTACATAAGTTTTGGATAGGATGCGACAAAAGATTGAGATATGTACATGGGAAGGATGATCCTTTTCCTCTGATAAAGAGGGAGCGACAATTTTCTAAAAAAAATCATCTTAAAAAAGAAAAAAGATAATGCATTGCTTGCTCTTATGTGCGATCACACTGTGAATATTTTAAAAACTATTTATCTCATAAAAGAAATAAATTAGTTATAGGAGTGCGACCTGCTAAAAATTTAGTTTAATTAAAAGTAGTATTTTTGGAGTACATAAATATAAGCAGTATAGCACCAAGTTGCACATATATGCATGGAACTTTTTTTAAGCTGAAAAATTGTTAAAAAAATCAATATACATAATTAGAAATAAAGTAATTGAACAAACTCTGAAATTAATTTGACACCAACGCGATGTAGACCATCTGATTTCTTAAACAAATCTAAATTTATGAAAAAAAAATGAAAATAGTTGGAGCGGATTTCTTAAAAAATTTATTTTTCATACATAAAATTTTGTAAACATTTTTAAGAAAAAATTTGGTACTCAATTTTTTAGCGCTTATTAATGCGGAGTTAAAAATTAATTTTGAAAAACAATCTACACATTTCCAAAATATCGAATTCTCAAAAAACAATTTTTCCATTTTTTTTTTTAAATTTTGATATGCAATATTATTCAAACTTATAAGAAAGTCCTGTGTAATTTTTAGTATTAAAATTGGGTCAGCAATTTATAAGATAGTCGAAAACCAAAGAAATGGTTCTATGAGAGGTACCATTTTGAATCGATAGATCAATTTTGTTTCAATAATACGGTAGATCGTACTAATATTAGTTCACTTGAAAATTTTAATCAAGATCGTAGGAGCCATTTTTAAGAAAAATGAGATTTTTCGTATCCGGTTTTTAAACACTTGTATGGGAAGTACCATTATGTTTGATTATAAGAATAATATTCATTTAAACTCGACTGCTAGATAATCTTAAAAAACTGCTGGTCGGTCAAGTCGATAAAGTCGTTTTCGAATTATTAAGTTCTCAAAAGAAATTTTTCTAACTTTTTAAAAAATCTTTTTTAATAATACTCCATAAAAAATTGATCAAAATCAGTGGAACCGTTTTTGAGAAAACAGAAAATCAAAAAATGGTTCTATAGGAAGTACCATAAATAACCATTTTTAGGAATTTTTTTTAAATGGTAGCCTATTTGTAAGAAAATTACTGAACTTTTTTTTTTGAATATGTTGTGGGTACGTTTTTGAGAAAAATAAGATTTTCATTTTTTGCAAAAAAAATTTGTACACTAGCTACAGTTATTTTTATTCCTAAAAATATGAAAAAACCTGTCGGGTGTCAACCAGTTTTCGTCTAGGACATTAAAATACTTGATTTTGACCACCTATAAATTGCCATATTTTAATAAACACAATACAAAAAATATAGAGAAAAACTTTTTTTTTCTATGCAGCCACGAATTTAAAAAAAAAAGCAAAACAAAAAAAAAGGTTATTGAAAAGTAATTTAATAACCATAAAAAAAATGTTAGTTTTAATCATTTTTAACTTAAAAAATCATAAAAAATATTTTCGGCATTTTTCAAGCACTTTTCTTTTTTGATTTATATTCACCAAATATCTGTTCATCTGGCACAGGCCTGGTTTAAAAATGCCGAAACAGAAGATATTGCTCTAAGTTTTATATGTGAGACCTTAGAAAAAAAGCTAATTTTTGTAACCTTGCCATTATATATACTTAAACAATTTTTTTTTAATTTTTCTTCTTAAAATACACACACACCTTCATCAATATCAGAAATATTACTTGACATTTTTATCGCTACATTTTGAGGCGGACTTTATATCATGGCTCTCTATAGAGCTGCCCCATTGTGCGTCAGTAACATATAGGATTTAAGGTTTTCGAAGATCACTAAGTCGGTTTTGCTCAAGTCTCACATGGCAAACCTTTGCAAAGGCTTGAGCAACATCTTGAAATAGAACGGAACATAATTGTTTTTCAACAACATCCGTAATTCATTGCACTTGTTCTATCATGGAATATTCATTCCTGAATCCAAACTTTTAGTTTGGTATTTCTTTCATTTCTTCTATTATTTTGCTAAGCCTTTTTAGGAACAGATTATTGAGAAGTGTTACCATAGAAAGTATATAAGTTTATTCTTTTGGTTTTTTTTTTGAAGGCTAATGTTGGCATTTATTTCAAAACCTGACCAGTAATTAGATCATACTTGTGTGCTTTCTGGTTTTGATAACTTCTTATTTCTTTAAGTTTGACGAAAGGAATTTCCAATTCGTCATTTTTATCAACAAAATGTAAGTTATTTACCACTGCAACTGCTCGGAAGGGCTTAAAAACATTCGAGAAATTTTCTGCAGAAGAGTTAAGCCTTATGTTTCGGGCTTACAATCCATTTTCCGTCTTGTACGCCATAGAAGGCGGATTTTGTATTTGCGGTCTTTTAAGGATTTTAGCTACTTCCGAAGAAGCATCCGTCATCAAACTTTTTAGAAATCTACGAAAATATTCGTTTTTGAAGTCACAGATTATGGTTTTGAGTTCATTGTTAAGGCGGTAAAATACTGCTTTATCTCATACTTTGCCATATTCTTCAATCTGCTCTTTAGTCTTTTATTTCTTTCTTCTAGGGTTTTTGTATGTAGGCGTTCCTTCCCTAAAAGTTCTTATGTATTCAAAAAAAAAAAAAAACATTTAAATAAAAAAAAATAAAACTCCCAGAAATAGGCAAGGAATAAATTGTATGTAAGAGTTATTTATTGAAAAAGAACCTTTTAATGCCTTAACACCACATCTTATATAAAAAGCAACGAAAACCCTAAAAAAAATTAATTTCATAAAATTTAAATGCTTAAATTACAAAAGCTTAAATTCAATAAAGCTAACCATTTGTGAAACGAGCTGTAAGATTTTAAAGCACCACCACCATATCACACCACCACAACCACCATCGCCACTTACCTCAAACCTTAAAATCTTATTGGCATCATAACGCTAAATATTTAAGCCAACACACAAAACACAAGCCTGTTTAAATCGTCAATTCAAGTCATAAAGCGTACATATGCCATTTGCCGTCGTCGTTGTTCTTTACACTCCCGGCCGGTGTTGCCTTTTTTCCAAAAAAAAAAAACATAACAAAAACAACAACAACAACAAGAATGAAAAAAAAATGAAAAACGTTATTATTCCTTATGCCTTTCTGTACGACTTGATGTTGATGCATACCAATCGACTCTGTACATATTATACTCGTATACATATTCTTAACCACAACTCCAACTCCGCACAGCTCCACATATATAGAACACCGAAACAAGTCGACATTCATCTGTGGTTTTTGAAAGTACCAAAACCAACGGCATAAAAATCAATACGAACATCTGTTACAAGCCCCATGGCAACTTGTTTAGTTTACATTTGGCCAAAAATAACAATAACAACAACACCGAGCTGCTGGTGTGTAGTTACACACACTCGAACACCTTGTCCTTGCCAAGAAATTTGGCCCCAGTCGAATTGAAATCAACATCACGCCCTTCAACATATACTAAGCCCCCCTTCCACCAAGTACTATATTCAGTATGTAGTTATATGCCTTAATTTTATAAGGACACATTTTTATGGCCCATCAAGAGCAATAGTGTCCCGCCATTTTCTAGTACCGTTACCGGAAGAGTTTACTCCCAAAAAAAATTTCACTTTCGACTACAATATAACGAGCAAGGGATGAAGGACATTTTTTTACTACCCCAATCAACAGTGATAAAATTTAGTATTATTATTGCATAATTCCAGCATCACAATAATAATTGTGAGGTGGCATTAATTAGGCCAAAGGTGTGTGCTGTGCGATGGTAAAGGCTCGAACTCCAACTCTAACTCCATATAACGGCGCGGCGTTTTGCTAAGACGCAATTCGTGCCTCTCGGTCTGGAAAGAAGAAGGTCGATAAAATGTTGCGGCTCCGCGTACAGCTATCATCAGCTCTGTTAAATTAGGGTGAAGAATGATGAAGGTGTATATTGTATAAGGATGGGTGGACGTGGAGGCTATGAGGCTGAGAATTGAAGAAGGTGAGTGGTCTGACTAAGCAGTGCTCATTAATTTAAATTATGCAAATTATCTGAAGTGGCAGTGAAGATTGGAGGTATCTAGGTTGTTTGTTTTACGAGTATCATAGATTGTACTTGAGGTGTAGTATGCTTGGATTTGTGTGTACTTTGATTAAAACCATGAGGCTTGCGGCTGGTTTTTTTTTTTTTTTTTGTACAAACAGATTTATATACCGCGGGAAACTGAAGTGAGTTGGTGTCTACAAATATACGTTCATACACATACAACCATTTATATAAGCATCATTGTAGAAAATGGTTTGAATCATGATAGAAAAATGATAAATGTTTTTTGAAGGTGTGATTTTAATATTATTAAGAGTTGAGTTCATAATAAAATTAAATTCAGCCTGAGAGAGAGAGAGTAAATTACAAATAGTTTTGAATTTTTAATTTTGAAAGTTCATCATCATATAGCAGAGCAGGTGATAATTTGAAGGTAAGAAAATTTTAATAATGTTTAAAATTATCATTTCCTAAAGCAAGAATTTTTAATTTAAAGACATTTTTGTACTTGAGATTGTACGTAGCCCGCAGGTATATGGCAAGTTATGGATTCGTAAAAAAATCGAACTGGAGATTTCGGTCAAACTTTACATAAAGATGATGACAGCCTAAAAGGATATGTCGATTTTCTTTAAACTTAGTACAAAGAGGTTTCTGGACATTCCCCTGACACATTTCATTTTTAAGGACCAAATATAGCGGTAACCAC
Organism: Epistrophe grossulariae; assembly: GCA_929447395.1. Taxonomy (NCBI): domain Eukaryota; kingdom Metazoa; phylum Arthropoda; class Insecta; order Diptera; family Syrphidae; genus Epistrophe; species Epistrophe grossulariae. Next base: position 21,994,124 of record OV839566.1, on the reverse strand, counting down.
CTGCCATATAAATATTTTTAATTATAAAGATGAGTTATTGACCAATTTGGATTATAATTGAAAAAGTGGATAAGATCAAATCAAAAGCCGAAGGAAAAATAAGACTGGATCTTATACACTTTTTAAATACAATTTTTAAGCATTTTTTAAAAATATTTTTTACTCAAAAATGGAAATTGGGGAAAACAATGTCTGAAAAATGTTTTTTTATGACACCTCCCATAGAAGAATTTTTTGTTTTGAAAACAGTTCAAATTATTGTGATCAATTCTGCTATTACACGTTTATTTATTTTTGTACAAAAATGTTTAAAAACGTCCATTTTTTTATTTAAAAAAAAAGTTTAAAATTCAGTTTTTTAAAAACTCTATACCTACATATGTATTTCGAAAAGATCTTGATCGATTTTTATTTAACTTGGGACCAAGCGGTTTTTTAACATAAATCAATTTTTGAACGAAAGCTGATCTTGGAACCAAAAATAACGGTACTTGCGATAAAACAAAATTATTTTCTCGAAAACGAATATTTAGATTTTAATTTAAAAAAAATAATTCTGTGAGCTAATATTATAAGGAACTACTTAAACTAATAAAAACACATTTTTAATTCAATATCTCATTAAATGTTTAACTGATTTGTATTAACTGATTTATTGTATTCCAAAAGAACAAATATTGAATTAAAAAAAAAATTCTTAATTGGGTGGAAGAATTTTTTGGAAAATTATTTTTTAACTCTAAATTAATAATTACTAAAAAATGGTATACAACTTTTTTTTTCTTAAAAAAGGTTTACAAAATTTTATTTATAAAAAAATAATAATAAAAACCGCAATAACGAGTTTTTAAATTTTGTTCTCATTAATTAATGTAGTCAGATGATGTCTAATGAGATTGATCACATGGCAATCTTCTTTAAAAAATCGATCTCAAAGTACGGAGGAAAAAAAATGAGGAAAAAAAATTTCTATCCAAAAAATTGTGTCTTTAAAAAGTGATATAAGGCGTATGAGCACTATTATATGCCGAAGTGAAAAACTATCTCGACTAAAAAATTTCGAGTAGCAAATTAATAGTATGTGGTAATAGTGCAGAGTCCAAACACTGCCGAGCATTAGAACTGAAATTTGGGCGATTTTCGTCCAGATGTTACCTTTTAGGGCTTTCACCAGTTCCTATAGATTTAAAAAAAAATTGCATGTGGACCTATCATGAGAAAATGCATGGTAGTTAAGATCTTCCTTTAGCAAAATCGAGCGACCAGTGGCCTGAAACACAGCGTGACAAGTTGATAAGTTTTATTTCACTTGTCCAACTATACCTAAAAAACTTTTTAAAAATTTGCTTGCTGGTGTGCCGCAAGGTTCAATCTTAGGACCTTTGATATTTTGCATGTTCACCAATGGCCTCCCCAAAGTATGCCATAATGTTATGTTGCATCTTAATGCTGATGATGTTCAAATTTATCTATATCCAGACCATTTAGTTTGTTGTAGGACCTAATTTAGAAATTAAATGAAGATCTTTCAGGGATTTACGATTGGTTTTTGTGCAATTATTTGACTCTAAATCCAGCAAAATCACAAATTATAGCAATATCTAAAAAAAAATTCGACTTAAAAATCCTTCCTCCTGTTTTTAACTCGCGTTTTTAACTTGAATTTGTCGACACTGTGATACTGTCTCGGCTTTAAAATAGATCGAACTTTTTCAGCTATCGATCATGTAAATCTTATTGTCGGCCGAATATATGGTGGTCTCCGGAAGTTAAAACTTTTCTCTACCCTTACTCCTAGAAATACTATTAGATGAGGCTAATTATTAATTATGCTGCATTGATATACTGTAGACCAGATTCGCACTCTCTGCAAAAACTAGTTGTTGCTTTCAATGATATGGTAACTAAGGTACGTCTATGGTTTGCGAAGGTTTGACCATGTATCCCAAAATCATCAACTTTTCCTTGGGTGTACATTCTCACAATTTATTGATTCGAGATGTGGCTGATTTCTTCAAAAGATAATTCAAACTAAAACACCATCATATTTATTTGATAAGATCCGTTTTGCGTAATCTGTCCGGACCATGAACCTAATAACCCACTCCTTTAGCTATCAAAACTTTTTTTTTGTACCATCAGACTATGGAACTCCCTACCTGTAACGATGAGGCAGATAGTAGGAACAATAAAATTCAAAAAAGCATTATTCTTGAGCTTTCAATAAGATAGAACAACAATTTGAAAAGTTTTTAATTATAATCTTTTTTACGTTGAAGGTCATTAATGTATTTTTTTTTTATTTTTATCTTTCTTAAATTATTTTGAAATATTTATAAATTATTTTCCGATTATTATTATTGTTATTATTATTATTATTATTATTATTATTATTATTATTATTATTATTATTATTATTATTATTATTATTATTATTATTATTATTATTATTATTATTATTATTATTATTATTATTATTATTATTATTATTATTATTATTATTATTATTATTATTATTATTATTATTATTATTATTATTATTATTATTATTATTATTATTATTATTATTATTATTATTATTATTATTATTATTATTATTATTATTATTATTATTATTATTATTATTATTATTATTATTATTATTATTATTATTATTATTATTATTATTATTATTATTATTATTATTATTATTATTATTATTATTATTATTATTATTATTATTATTATTATTATTATTATTATTATTATTATTATTATTATTATTATTATTATTATCGACTTCTTGCACTTTCTCAGCTGCATGAGCTGGAAAAAATTCACCGATCGTTTTTATTCGGCTCGGACGTTGATGAGGAGAGAGTTCACTCTATCTCACCAAAACCTTATTCCATATCCATTTATAATTTTTTTTTTTTTTTTTTTTTTTTTTTTTTTTTTTTTTTAATATTAGTTTAGGAATTTTCTAACTATATGGCACGTCTGCAGCACTACTGCCTTCTGTCCTGTTTTAACAATGTTTGCATTAACTCCTATCAGTTCCAGGTTTTTCTTCATATTTTTCGACATAAGTCCTTCTGCGGATATGACAATAGGGTGGATGTTAACTTTTTCCAGCTGCCATACTGATTTTATTTCGATAGCTAGGTTTTCATATTTTGTTGTTTTTTCTGCTTCAGTTCTTGGGATGTTATTAGTTAATGGGACTGCGATGTCTATGATCATTCCTGTTTTAAGTCTTGTATCTATAAGAACAATATCTGGGCGATTATAGTCAACTGTCCGATCTGTTAGTATTGGTCGATCCCAGTACAAAATATGGTTTCTCGACTCTAGCACTTCCGATGGTTGGTATTTGTAGAAAGGTACCAAGTTCTCTATCAGCCCATACTTTTTTGCTAACTCCTGGTGAATAATTTTAGCTAGTTGATTGTGTCTGCCTAAGTATGCCGAATTTGACAGCACAGAGCACCCTGCTATTATATGTTCGATAGTTTCACCTGGTTTACCACACTTCCTACACCTGTCGATCACATCCGCACCTAGGCAGTGTTTTTCATAATTCCTAGTTTTTATAACTTTGTCTTGAATGGCGATTATAAATCCTTCGGTCTCTGGAAATAGGTATCCATTTCTAAGCCATTCTAAGGAACTGGTTTTGTCGATGTGTTCCTCACGTAGGGCTTTCGGGAATTTTCCATGGAGGCTCCTATTCAGGTATCTTTCTTCGTCTAATAAAACTATTTCCACTGGATCTTCTTCAATCGTGTTTTTCAGGTTCAGGGGCGTGTAGTTGTCATCTAGAACACGTGCTTTTGAAATTATTTCTTCAGGCGAGCGAAGAATTTTATTTTTCATTTTTGTTTCTAACATCCTGCACATTTTAAAGATATTAAGAAGCCCTCTACCACCTTCTTTTCTTGTAAGATACAAGCGATGTACTGATGAATTCGGATGGAGGCAACGGAATTTTGTTAGTAATCTCCTTGTTAATCTATCAAGTTCATTTAGGTCCGTATCTGACCATTTAAGGATACCAAATGAGTAACTAAGCGATGGTATTGCCCAGGAGTTAATACTTTCTATTAGGTTCTTTGCTGACAATTTGGTGTTTAGTACTTTGGTAAGTTTTTTTTTGTACTTTTCAGTGAACTCAGTATTAAGCCTCGTGTGGTCGATTCGTGTGTTTTGCGTTATACCAAGGTATTTATAAAGATCTTCTTTTTCCATCTCGGCTACTCCTTGGTAAGGACCTTCGGCTGGAGCGGTATTACCTTTGATGACTTTTAGTAAAGCACATTTCTCGTATCCAAATTCCATGTTTATATCTTTGCTGAATATTCTGGTAATATCGATAAGGGACTGTAGCTTATAGCGGCTTTCTGCATACAGTTTAAGATCATCCATAAACAGCAGATGAGAGATTCGGTGTTCTTCAGATGGGCTAAGTTTGTATCCAAGGTTTGAACATTTCAGCATAGTGGATAATGGATTGAGTGCAAGGCAAAACCATAGCGGCGATAAAGAATCGCCCTGGAATATTCCTCTCAGTACAGGGACAGTAGCAATCTCATTCTTTCCCAATCGCAGATTCACTTTCCAATTTTGCATAAGTGAGCTTAAAACATTCAAAATCCTCGGACATACTTTGTAAATACTTAATATTTGCAAAAGCCACTCATGAGGTATGGAATCGAAAGCCTTTTTATAATCCACATATCCCATATGTAAGTTTCTTTTCTTTGTTTGCGCCTGTTTAAGAATAATGGCATCTATGGTTAATTGGTGTTTACAACCAAGTGCATTTCTGATGCAGCCTTTTTGTTCTTCTTCTATGATGTAATTGTCAAAGCAGTGCTCGTAAATTTTGTTGCTGATGAGGGCAGTTAAAAGTTTGTACAAAACCGACAGGCAAGTTATTGGCCTGTAGTTCTCCGGTTTGTTGGGGTCTCCTTTTTTGAATATTAGAAACGTTGTTCCTTTCGCCAGATGTCCAGGTATTACGCTCGGGTTGGTAAGGGCGTCACTAAATATTTTAGCCAACGGTTCATGGCTCGCTGTAAGGTATTTTAGCCAGAAATTTTGTATTTTGTCTGGACCTGGGGCCTTCCAATTCATGGCCTTCCTTACAACTGTATCCACCTCTTCTTTGGTAAAGCCTTCAACTCTCATTTCCGGTGTGGCTTGTTGTCTGTTCTTTTCAACATCAATCCATTCCGCACTTTTATTGAATAATTTGGGGTAGGACCAGGTTGAACTCCAGAACTGTCGAAAAGCTTGTTCATCGTAGTCATCCTGTGTTCTTTCCAGAGGAGTTTGGTTTTCATTGCATAATTCCAGGCTTCTGAAGAACTGTTTCCTATTTTTGTAGTAGTTGTTATTTTGGCTCTTTCTTTTATACATTTCGTTATATCTCCTTAATCTTGCACCTTTAACTTTGATCCTTTGTCTGAGGTTATCTTTCAGGTTCAGTAGCTGCTGTTCACTTCCAGGGCTCCGGAGATCAATGCGATACTTTTGTGCAATAACGGTCACTTTTCTCTTTATTTTTCTTGAAATGTTTTCTCTTTTCAGGTACTCAGATATTTGATCGTGCATCGCTCTTAGTTTTTCTATGCTTTTTTCCAACCTTATTTTCCATATTGGTACTCTTTCTCTGGTACTTGACAAGTTTATATTTCGATTTGAGGTCTTTTGTCCGTTGAGTTCAAGTGCTGTCCTTGCTGCACAGTATATAGCAGTTTGGATGTCTTCAAGGGTTCTTTGCTCCATAAAAAATTCAGAGAGGATTCTATTCACATTTTCCAAAATTTTCTTTGCATTGCGAGGCTTATTAAGCTTTGGTATGTGTGGTCTTTCACCGGGTTCAATGCCTTTGTAGATTTCAAAAACGCTTAGGAATTTATCTCTCGTCTCTCTTGATGGAGCTTCTTGGGGTATTTGCTGGTTTTCTACCCATCCTAGGTTTTCCATAGGTTGATGATCGATCACTCTTTCATGTTCTTCTATTTCATTTTGTGCGACTTCTATCTGAGCCTCAATAGATGGTAGAGAGTTAATTGCTGTGTTCTCTGAATCCAATTCTATTTGTATATCCCGTCTTATATTTTCCAATTCAATATCCGATACATATCCTTTTCTAATTATGACTCTTCTTCGGTCAACAATGTTTTGTTCGGTTATTGTCAGCTCAGGAAATCTTCTCGAAAATTCTTGGTGTAGTTTTTGTCGAAAGCCAGGAAGCGGATTATTTTCGCAATTATTGACACGGTAATATATTTTCATGACTTCAATGTTCATTTCACGTGTCCATTTTATTCTTTGCGAGCGCATTTCCCTTCGAGCAGTCCCCATCATTGTTGAGGACGAACCAGAGGGTAATGTGGCTTGTGATGGTCCTGCCAAGTTAACCGCTTCATCCGCTGAATTTCTTCTTCGAGCTGTAGTTTGTTGAAGGGCAGGGGCCCGCCTCCTCAGCACCCTGCCACCGGCGTCTCGTAAGCTGTCATGACCATCACCGGCTCTGGCCATGCCCTGGCGATCCCCAGGCAGCGACAGTTGGCTAATTCTTTGTTCTGTTGTATTCTCCATTTTGGGTTTTATGCACTGTTTTATACCTGGTCGCACAGAGGTATGGTTTACTGTATCCTTCAGGTATGCATTTTACTGTTGTTGCCAGCATATTATGCCGCTTTGACGATGGGATCCAAGGGTCGCCAGTGTTAAAGTTTTTCGCGGATCCCGGCTGGATTTTAGTCGCCTCTTACGACAGGCATGCCTTACCTCGGGAATATTCTGACCCCTTACCCGTAGGGGTTATTATTATTATTATTATTATTATTATTATTATTATGTATCTTCAATTCTCATTTAATGGTAATATTAAATATAATTTTAGAGACCTTAAGTCAAAATAAAATTATACTGTATTAATTATAATTAAGTTTATTGCAGAAATTTTCGAACTACATGACAGGTATCAATTATCACAGCTTTTTGTATGTTCTGAATGATGGATTCTTTTAAATTTAATGTTTTAAAGCTATCAGTTAGATTTTTGTTAATGATTCCAACACTGGATATAATAACTGGTATCACCTTTACTGATCTCAGCTGCCACTGCGTTTTTATTTCGGATGCAAGCTCGGCATATTTGTTGATCTTCTCTACGTATGTCCTCTCCATATTTCTACTAAGTGGAACAGCAATGTCTATCAGGTAGCCCTCTCGAGTGGTTTTGTTAATTAAAGTGATATCAGGTCTATTATGTTCACGACGGTGCGTTGTATATAGCGTCCTATCAAAGTATATTTTGACATTTTCAGTTTCTATTACTGGCTCAGGGTTATAGATGTAGTATCGAGTTTGTTCGGGCGTCATATAATATTTTTTCAGGATCTCAATGTGGATGATTTTGGCAACATTGTTGTGGCGTTTCATATAGTCGCTCTGGGCTAAAGTTGAGCATCCTGAAATTATGTGGTCAATTGTTTCACCTCGCGAACCACACCTTCTACAAACATCTTCGGGAGCATCCGTTTGCTTAACGATATATTTCATATAGTTACGTGTTGGTAGTACTTCATCTTGGATAGCAAGCATCAATCCTTCAGTTTCGGAATAAATATTTCCATTAGTCAACCATTTGTTTGACATTTTTTGATCAACATTTTGGTTGGTTAACGCATGGTAATGCCTTCCGTGTAAAGCTTTTGAGGCCCACCTTTGTAATGTCTGGTTTCTTGAAAATGCAGTGAAATCTATAACAGGTCTCTGTAGTTTTAAAGGCGTGTATTCATTGTCTACAGAAGTAATTGCCCTTATGAGGTCTGATTCATTTCGTTTTTCATAAAGATATGATCTAAGGGACCTAATTTGGTTTTCATGTAAGAGATGAATGTCGATTAGCCCTCTACCGCCAAGACTTCTAGGGAGAGTCATTCTTTCCAAGCATGATTTCGGATGATGTATTCTATACTTTGTTAGAACTGTTCTTATTTTTCTTTGTATACTGATAAGCTCTGTTGGAGTCCAACGAATAATTCCAAAGCTATAACTGAGTACGGGAATGGCGTATGAATTAATAGCATGAAAAAGATTTTTACCGTTCAGATGTGATTTAGCTAGTTTATGGATTCTTGCAAACATTTCGCTCTTCAACTTGTCTTTTACTGTTTTTTGTTCAATTCTTCTGCTTTGTATAACTCCGAGGTATTTATAGACATCATCTTGGGTCATTTCACCCAGTTCACAAGTCGCGGGTTCGCAGTTTCGAGATATTTTCCCTCTTGTTATATCTAGGGCCTTGCATTTATCAATCCCAAAGGACATTTTGATGTCGTTGCTAAATGATTCCGTTATGTTTATAAGATGGTTAAGGTGAGTCTTGGTAGATGCATATAACTTAAGATCGTCCATGTATAAAAGATGGCAAATTTGGTGCATTTGTTCTCTATCCTTTCTAATTTTGAAACCATATCCTGTTTCATTCAAAATCTTGCTAAGTGGATTTAAAGCAACGCAAAACCACAAAGCACTAAGACAATCCCCTTGGAAGATCCCACGTCTTATCTGGATAGTATCTGTTTTATTTTCCACCAGATCTCCTTTGATTTCTATAGCTGTTCTCCAGTTCCTCATAACTCTTTTCAAGAAACTTATTAAAATTGGGTTTATTTTATAGATTGCTAGGATCTCTATCAGCCAAGAATGTGGAACACTGTCAAAAGCTTTTTGATAATCAATGTATCCAACGTATAAATTACGTGCTTCTTTTGAAGCTTGTTCAAGTATTACTTGATCGATTGTTAATTGTTCCTTGCATCCTCTTGATCCTCTAATGCATCCTTTTTGTTCTTCTGTTATGACTTGTTGTTGAATCAAGTGGTCGTAGATGGAGTTATTAATGCAGGCCGTTAAGATTTTATACATAGTTGGAAGGCATGTAATTGGCCTTCCTCTAGCTGGGTCTCCATTAAACGTTGTTGATTTAGGCAGAAGGAAGGTCATACCCTCGGTTAAGAACTCTGGGAATTCGTTTGGGTTCTCAATGCATGTATTGAAGAGATTGACTAAGATTTGATGAGTTGATGTTAGCCTTTTATACCAAAAGTTTTGAATTCTATCAATACCTGGTGCTTTCCAATTCTGCGTTTTGTTTAGAACTGTAACTAAGTTTTCGAGCGTTATATTATGGTTTTCCATTGGTGTAATACCGGCTGCTTTTTGAACTTCGTTTACTATCCACGGAGCATTTGAGTTGTATTCTGCTGGTCGAGACCATATCGACGACCAGTATCTTTCAGTATCTTCCTTTGTCGGTAAGTCTAAGTTCGAGATTTCATCATCAGTTTGCTTAGTTTTTAATTTTCTGTAGAAAGTTTTTTCGTTTTTATAAAAACAGCTGTTATTAGCTTTCCTTTTCTCTGAGACTTTGTATTTTTGCCGTTTTGTCTTCATCACAGAAAGCTTTTGTCTAAGTGTATCGATTACTCTTTGAGGAAATCGATCATTACTCTCATATTTCGAATGGTTTTTGTATGTCTGACATATTTTATTTATATTTCTTTTCAGTCTTCTCGATTTGTTGCCTTTTAAATATTCATTTAGAGAAGATATTTGACTTTGTAACTTTTGTATGCCCTTTTCTAGCCTCTTCATCCATGGTTTAGTCACATTTTTATTCTTAATATTTCTTAACGGTTGTGGTTGGATTCTTGGCGCTTTTCCTAGATGGGTTGCTGTTGTTTGTGCTGCACAGTAGATAACGGCATGCAACTCGTCTAAGCTGCTGATGTTCTGTAAGAAACTGGGAATGATCACTTCGTTCAGGTGTTTTATGATTCGGCACATTTTGCAAGAAGTATTTATCCTAGCTATTGGAGGTCTAAAGGCTGGAGCCGTCTTATTATATAGTGAGAAAAGTTCCCAAAATGTTTATTATTATTATTATTATTATTATTATTATTATTATTATTATTATTATTATTATTATTATTATTATTATTTGTTAAGACTTAAGGAGAATCAACTCAGCGCTTATAAGTACTTAGCTTGAAATAGAAAAACTTATTTTTCATCACTTTAGTTTTTCTCAATATTCATGTTTTAGCTTTTATTTATTTTCACTCATTAAACTATTTTCATATTGTTCGTTACTTCTAAAATATCTGCGTTTTACTTATAACATCCAATAGGTTATGGGCCCAGTCCATAACGAATAATTGAAACTTAAATTATACAAAAGCTCTGAATCTTGGTGCGAGATGTCGATTAGCAATAATGCAATCAGGCCGCTTACAAGCGAAAATTACGATACATGGGTAATGCAGATAGAAGCGGTGATGACCAAATGTGGGACATGGAAGCACGTAAGCGGAGCATCACAGAGACCACAATTCAATGCAGCGGATAAAGATTTCGACGTTAAACTGGAAAAATGGCTGGAGGAAGATGCAAAGGCAAAATCAGATTTGATCATAGCTATTGATCCAAGCCTGTTACGGATGGTGAAAGGATTGGGCACTGCCAAGAGTGTGTGGGACCGATTGAAGTCGGAATTTGCCTCCACAGGACCAGTCAAGAAGGCAACATTGCTAAAACGTGTGGCAACCTACAAAATGCAAGAGGGCGATGATCTGCGGAAGAATTTAATGGAATTCTTTGATGCAGTTTCGCAGTTGAAGTGCATGGGTGTTGACATTCATGAAGAATTGTTGTCGATACTTCTCTTGAACGGTCTTCCGTCAAGTTTTGAGCTATTCCAATGTGCGATGGAGTCGCACGATAGTCTACCAAAACCGGAAGTTCTGAGGGAAAAAATTCTTGAGAAGGATGAGGCTCAAAATCAACGCAAAGCAGATGGTGGTACGGAAGCAATGTATATCCGTCGAAGTGCATGTCAGAATAAGTTTAAATTAGAACGAGGACCGCAACATAAGAAGAGCTATGGTAATGTGAATGAAGGTGATAAAACATTCAAATACAAGTGCTACAAATGCCATCAAGTGGGTCACAAAGCGTCAGAATGTCCGGAAAACAAAAAAACATTCAGAAGCTACTCAAAGGGAGAATCTTCAGCTAAAGCAGAAAGCACTTTTCACACAGTTGAAATAGAAGCACAAGCCTTAGGTATCCAGAAGAGTGAAGATGGCGGACGCTGGTGCTTAGACAGTGGCTGCACGTCTCATATGTGTAATGACGAACGATTATTTTTATCGCCACCTTCAATGGTGCAAGAGAAGCTGCTTTTGGCGAATGATTCTTTAGCGGGAGTTGATGCAAGAGGAACAGCTGGGATTGTCACTACAGACGGGAAGTCTGAAAGGTCAGTAAAACTTGAAAATACGTTGTTGGTCAAGAACTTGAGGACTAATCTTCTTTCTGTTTCGAGGATTACGGACCATAATTGTACTATAACGTTCGACAAGAAGAGAGCAATTGTTCGCGGATATGATGGCGAAACGAAAATGATTGCAAGTCGAATTGGACAGCTGTATTATGTTCAAGAAAGTTCTTCCCAGGCGTGCGTAGTTAGTGAACCAACAGCAAAAGCAAATCTTGAACTTTGGCACAACCGAATGGGTCATTTAAATGGAAAGGACCTTTTAAGTTTATCTCGAAAGAAATTGGCAACTGGAATAGACATCAGCAATGTTAGTGGGCTTGAATCATGCGAAGTGTGTCTTCGCGGAAAAATGACGTCATTGCCGTTTGCGAAAAATTCAAAAAGGTGCACTCAAATTTTGGATCTGGTGCACACTGATGTTTGGGGACCTTCCAGAACAGAGTCATTTGGTAAATCAAAGTACTTCGTCACTTTCATAGATGATAGCAGCCGTTGGTGCGAAGTTTTCTTTTTGAAACAAAAGAGTGAAGTTTTTCGTGCTTTTAAAGAGTACAAAGCTCGAGTTGAAACGCAAACTGGTCTCAAAATAAAATGTTTGATGTCGGATAATGGCCGAGAATTCCGTAACCACGAGTTTGATGAATTTCTAAAAATCAATGGGATAGGTCGAAGGCTTACAGTTCCACATACACCACAGCAAAATGGGGTGGCTGAGCGTAAAAACCGAACGCTTGTCGAAATGACCAGATGTTTCCTCATTCAGTCAGGACTTGGAAACCAGTTTTGGGCAGAAGCTCTCTCCGCGTCAAATTACCTGCGAAATAGGTGTCCTACGGTCAGTTTGGATGGCCGTACTCCTTTTGAACGATGGAACAACAAATTGCCGGATCTGAGCCATCTGAAGGTATTTGGGGCAAAGGCATTTGTGCTAAATAAAGCTCCAGGCAAGGGAAAGTTCGAAGCACGTTCAAGTGAGGGTATCATGGTCGGATACTCTGAAGTTTCCAAAGGGTACCGAGTGTGGATTCCTGAAAAACGAAATGTGGTTATCACTAGGGATGTCAAATTTAACGAAAACGAATTGGTCGGAAATGAACGCCAAGAATACATTGTAGTCACTGCGGAAAAACCGGTGAGCGAATATGAGTCAAATCCAGTGCAGATACAGATGCCAAGTCCAGAAGAAGGAAAAGAACTCGAAGACATCACTTCGTCCAATGATCGTAAGAGATGTTCAAAATTGGACTCTAAATCGAAAGACGATAACAAAGGTGTTACAAGGACATATCAAACAAGAGCACGCATAGCGAAAGCAAAAGAAATGGAACAACGGAGCCTGTGCGAAAACGAAAATGATCAGGAGAAAGACGAAACAGATGATGAAATCTATTTGGATTCAGTAGATGAGGCCGGATTTGTTGAAATGGCAAACATTGGTGAACTTTCACTTGAGGATGCGATGTCTGGAACTGATGCACAAGAATGGCTTAAGGCGATCAAAGATGAGATCCGAGGACTTATAAAGAACAATACGTGGAATATGGTCGAGCGTCCAGCGAATAGAGCTGTTGTGACCAGCAAAGTTGTTCTGCGCAATAAGCTTAAACCAGATGGATCTTTGGATCTGAAGAAAGCTCGTGTTGTTGCCAGAGGTTTTTCGCAGCGCCAAGGAATAGATTTTGAAGAAACATTTGCACCTGTAGCCCGTCTAGAATCAATTCGACTATTAATGGCATTAGCTGTTCGTGAAAGCTTGACAGTTTACCAGATGGACGTCGTTGCAGCTTATTTAAACGGTGACTTGGATGAGGAGATCTACATGGAACCTCCCAGATACTTTCAAAAGGCGTTGCAGATGCTAGTTGAAGAAAATGGTAAAGATGATGGAGTAGGAAGAAAAGCCAAGCAGATGCTCCAGGAATACAGGAACGGTAACAACGTGTGTCGACTGAGGAAGGCGCTTTATGGACTTCGTCAAGCAGGGCGTCAGTGGCATAAAAAGCTTAATCAAACACTATGTGGCCTAGGTTTGAAACCAGCTTCTAACGACACATGTCTTTACTATGGATCAACGAAGGGCGAATTCACAGTTGTTGCTGTATATGTCGATGACATTTTGTATGCATCAAGAAGTGAAAAGATATTGGACAACATTCGAAGAGGACTTGCAGCTATTTTTGAAATCAAAGATCTTGGATTGGCCCGATATTGCTTGGGCGTTGAAATCATTCAAAAAGATGGTGAAATTAGACTCAAGCAGCAAGGATACGTGAACGAGTTGTTAAAGAAATTCAAAATGGACGAGTCAAAACCCATAAGAACACCGAGCGATTCAAATGCGAAATTACCAAGAGGAGAACGTCATGCTGATGGTCAACAAGTTAAACAACCATATCGTCAGCTAATTGGGTCGCTTATGTACCTGGCGATTGCGACCAGACCGGACATTGCTTTTACTGTAAACCGACTCGCACAGTTTAATGAAAGTTATCAGGATGTCCATTGGTCAGCTGCGAAGCGGGTTCTACGATACTTGCGATGCACAGAAAATTATGGTTTGATGTACACAAAAGACACACTTGGTCTTCGAGGTTTCTCAGATGCTGATCATGCAAATGACGAGATGGACAGATTATCGTATACGGGATACGTTTTTATACTTAATGGAGCAGCAATAACCTGGCGTTCTCAAAAGCAAAAATCTGTGGCTATTTCAACAACGGAAGCGGAGTATGTCGCACTATCTGAGTCATCAAGAGAGGCAACTTATCTTCACAACCTGATGAATGAAATGAACTTGCCTGAGTTAGCAGCAATAACCGTTGGAACAGATAATAGAGGAGCAAAACACATAGCAGAGAATGCAATATGTCATTCTCGTACAAAACATATTGCAACAAGATATCACTTTGTACGACAACTTATAAAAGATGGAAAAATTAATATCGTACACACTCCGACTGAAAATATGCCTGCGGATGTATTCACCAAGCCACTACCTGGACCAGCGCACTATAGATGTATGAAATATATTGGAATGACAGTGTGTTAAGACGCGCGAGTTGAAGAAGGCGTGTTAAGACTTAAGGAGAATCAACTCAGCGCTTATAAGTACTTAGCTTGAAATAGAAAAACTTATTTTTCATCACTTTAGTTTTTCTCAATATTCATGTTTTAGCTTTTATTTATTTTCACTCATTAAACTATTTTCATATTGTTCGTTACTTCTAAAATATCTGCGTTTTACTTATAACATCCAATATTATTATCATTATTATTATCATTATATTATTTTTATTATTATTATTAATATTATTATCATCCGATCTGATTTCTTTATCATTAGGTACTGTAAAAGACTATAGGGGTATTCCCGATCCGATGCAAACTGGTTTTGCATCATTGCAAAAGTGCAAAGTTTTTTTTTACAATGGGGTTAGGGTATAGCAATTTTACACTCTTGCATTTTTGCAATGATACAAGACCAGTTGCATCGGATCGGGAATACCTCTTATGTGTTATTTGTACACCATTAAAAATAAAATTGAATTGAATTGGAATTGAATTCTGTACCACAAAGTGACAAGGTCCGCATTTATTTCGGCAAGTGTGAAAATGATATGACAAGTGGGTATAATTACTTAATTTTCTACTTTTTGTAACACAACATGAAAAGTGTCAGGAAAGACTTGTAAATATTTGCTCAATTTATGACAAGTGAATTCAAACTCAGACAAGTGTAAAACAAACTAAATAAAACAAAAGATTAAATATAATTTGGAATTTGACAAAATCAAATTATTTAATGGAAATATTTTGCAGTTTATATAGATTCAAGCTCTAGGTCGATATTTTTTCGATAAAAAAAAAATTTAAAATCAGTTACGATTTCAAGAAAGTCTGGAAATTAATTCTTACTAATTTGCATATGTCTCTTTATTTTGCCAGACATTTTCCAGCGGAGTCAGGTAATTTTAATATCTTAGTTTGTACTGAATTTTGTTGCTTTTAGCTTTCATGGATGTGGTTTTTTTTTTAAGCGATAAACGCCGGTTTTAAAAAATTTTAATTTGAAATAAAAAATTATCCATAAAAATTTTTAAAAATGGTAATTTGAATAAATTAAACAAAAACGCGTTTTATCTACAAAATCGGAGTTTAAACATAAATAAGCTTCAAATTCACTATGTTTCATTAAAAAAAAAAGATTGGATTTTGTCCGCTAACTTCAGACTTATTTAAGCGGAAATTTTAATTACAGAATTTGAGCTACACATTTATGGTTTGCGCAACAAATTAGCATATTTTAATTAGCTGGCTTCGAATTCAGATAC